>CP092881.1:26585736-26812536 GCA_030710605.1 Cordylochernes scorpioides | reverse complement strand
TAAAGCTATTTAATAGTGTCACCTCTATTTTAAAACATCTAGCAAGTGAGCATGCGCATGTGTTTTTCCGACCAATCACAGCGTACAGTGTATCATACCGATAGCGGTCGTTTACCTTCAAACCGGCGCATGCGCTACATAAGGAAGCACCACTGGATATTGGGTTATCTAGACCGAAGTCTCTACGCTTGACGAGGAAGAAGAGACAACATACATATATATACTGCAATGCATATATTATAGTGAGTATGCATATATATATACGACGTCTTTATTAAAGGTCCACGTTTTTTTAAAGAAAAAAAGGCAAAATTTCGGTTGCCAATGATTCCACATTTTACCTTTATATTTGCATAAAAATATTCATAAGATGTAAAATTTAATTAAATAAATTTTAAAAATCATTAGAGAGTTTTGGTTATTTTAAAAATGATATTCAAAAGAATGCATTTGCCTGAGGCATTCAATTTAAATTTTAGCGGATATCAAACAAAATTTTCAGAGTGAGAAAAATTTGGAAACTATGAGAATGGTATCTTAATTAAACTGTATATATAGCATCTTTTGTTGCCAAACATTCATAAGTAAAAAAAGTCACTAATTAGTTTACATTATATTTAAAGCAAAACTGAGTCAATATTTTGTTATTAAGAAGTTTGAAGTCAATTATTTGAAATATTGTGTTATTATAAAAAATAAAAGTAAGCAAGATACCAAAATTTAAAACATATTAAATTTTATATTATTATTATGATATAACTATCTCAAAGAAAATATTGACAAATAAGTATGAGTAATTAGCGCGCCATCTGTTATCAAAATTGGAAACTATTATAGACGCTTATGATTTTTTTTTTTAATAAACAATATCTACTGCCCTTACTGCAATGAAAAAATTATTGGGAGGACCTGGCTCAATAGTGGTAAACCCTCCAAGCGGTTTCACAAGTTTAATCTACCATACCGCTGTTATATTGCATTTTTCGATCTTCCTTTTATAGAGATACTGATGCTATACTCTTTGAATGGGTATTTTAGAAGAACTATGGACATAAGCTTTGAGGACAGCAGAATTACATACAATTATCACTATATAATCTAATATTCGATCTTGTATGAAGATATTATATATTTTCTATATTATATACAAAAATAATGAATAAAAAATATTTTTTAACTATCAGTACAAAAATAGGAAATATAAAAAATCACAACCCTAATTCTTTTTATAGCTGAAATCATGTTACAAATTTTAAACACTATCTATTGTTTCAGTTGTCAGGGTTATTGAACTTGATTTTATATTGCCTTATGTTATATATGTTTTTTAGAGTGGGTTTACATTATCAAGACAATAATACAAATGTAAATAATCAAATAAATGTCTTTAAAAGTTGTTAACCTTTTTATTATTCTGGTGTATATGATATCGTAAAGATAAAGGCTGCCTGGCCGGCATTCATATTTATATTCTACTAGGACAATTTTTAACGCCTTGCCAAATGCTTTATTTTTATTTACTTCTCCTGACGAAGACAAAAGATTTTTATCGAAACGTTGAGAAAATAAAAATTTCTAACTGGCCGAAATATTTATTTTTCATAGTCGTATATGATAATCCCAAGTCTTCCTCAATCCTATTTTCTGCTGAAATTAGTTATTCCCCACACCAACGTTTAAAGTAGTGTGTAGTTCCAGTAATATTGAATATACATAGTAATATAATTAAATACATACTCTCTTAAAATATATAATAAGAGTGAATTTTTATTATTATTTATGTTTGAAAATAGAGCAATCCATGTATTAAATTATTTTAAAATGCTTATTTTGGATCAAAAAGTTTTATTTTCCAATATTTCGTAAGGCAACCAGCCAAACTTCTTCGGGGACCAATATTGTTTTTAGATGCTCGCGTATCAAATACACGTGAATTGATACGCGAGCATCTAAAAACAATCTTGTTCCCCGAAAAAGTTTGGCGAGTTTCCTTACGAAATGTTAGAAAATAAAACTTTTTGTTCCAAAATAAGCATTTAAAAAAAATATTATTATTTATATATAATAATTTAAAGTCGATTTTATATATTTTTCTGACAATAGCGGAGCATAAATAATGATGCAGCACTATATTCTTTAAATATTAACTCGTTATATTAATAATATTATTAAACGAAAATAGCTTTTAAATATATTATAAATACAATAAATATTTGAATTTTATTTATTTAAAATTATGATGCACTTACAGTAAAAGCAGTATTCACAATACAGTGAGAGCAGTAGCTAACTACTCATCCAACGTGATTATCATGGGGTGTACCAAGTGTACTTGGGGGCGATAAGTAAATGATTTATTTTTATATATAAATTTATTCAAATGCTGTAATTATAATGATACCTTATGGATAATTAATCAGAATTGAAAATAACAATATTATTAAATTTATGTTCATTATAAAAGCTATCTTCGCCAAATATTTGAAACTCACGCAAAGGTAAATAGTAAAACTTTGCAAAAGTAACAAAAATAAATATAATAATTAAATATTTAAAGAGTTATATATAAATATTATTTGAAATATCAATAATAAATAAGAAATTCTACAACTTATAATCTAATTTTAGGAAATCAATAGAACTTTGCGTCAAAGTTAAGCGCCAAAAGAAAACAATATCTGTCAAAACTTCCGTTGACACTACACATTGTGATACCTTCGTGTTAGATCTTTTAATTTATTAAGCTACTTTAATGTTTTTATAATTAGCTAATTTATCTCTTCAAACGAAATTACTTAAGTTAATTAAAGTCAAATATTTTCTTAGAAAGAGAGGAAAATGTTAATCTATTTATCTCTCTCACCTTCCTATCTCTCTCTTTAAAGGATTTTTACTTTATTATTTATAGTTAAGGTTGAACGAGCAGCTTCTTTTAGAACAGATTAAGTAGTTTAATTTGATATGTCAAAATGTAAGGAATAGATAATACAGTGTCAATTTAATTCTGGTCACAGGAAAGTTTATTTTAATACGCCAAAATGATATAATAATGATATAAATGATATATATAATGATATAAATGAGTATATACTCGTATACACTAAAGATGATACCAATAATAATCATAAAACCTTCACAAAAATGATTCCTAAAGAAACACTTTATATATTAGACATCCTTCAACTCTATAAAGCCTTTCCAGTTGGTCTTGAGAACCACAACATTGCCATCTCTTCAGCTGTAAAGCACGCGATCTACGTTTTCTTTGTATAGCCCACAATAGGTTGTGTCGCTGGAGACCCGCTGTCGTTTCTCCACCAAACTCTACAGCGGTGGCAGAAGCGACATATTCATTGTACTTAGTATCATGTATATATATAATTATCTTTTTAAAATAGTGCAGACTGTGTACTTTTGAACTAATTGTTAAATTATAATAACGAATAGATTCAAAAAGGATAAGTTTATTTATTTGAAAAATCATTCGAGCTTTCGGGCGCAAGCTGCCCTTCTACAGGAATATTAGATACAATTTCAAGTAATCATGTATTTACAGTTATATATATTTTATTTAAATGGTTCCTCGCTTTAGTCTTGTATAGCGTGAGTGGATCACATGCCCGCGTGATTTAGTTTAAATCAAAGAAAAGCCTGGATAAAGAGAGGCGTATTGCCCCTAGAAATACCAGCTGATCAATAATTTATATCCAGTATATGCCATATATTTATTTATACATATATATATAAGCTGTTTTTTGCATATTTAGGATTATTTATGAAGTTTTATATTTTAGTATTTAAGAAATTTATTGCTATGTATATTAGTCAATTGGTTGATATTATTATATGTAATATTGTTAAGTGGTGTGATGAAGAGAAATCGGATAATTCTATTTTAGTTTTTGGACCAGCCTATCATATCTCTCTGGGATATCTATGTGTCTATTTATGCTATTATATTTTGATGAAATCAGTGCTTCCAGTATTAATCTTTTGTATTTACTATTTATGTTTGTATAATGAATATTAGGGTTTGCTAGGTTGAAATCGTGATCTGTGTTTCTAATATGTTGTACTATTAGAGATTTGGGGTCTTTGTTTTTAATATTTCTTCTATGTTCGTCTATTCTGTCTTTTATATATCTGCCTGTTTCACCTACATAATTGTTAAATTGTCTAAATTCTCTTTTAGTCACCTGATATCGTTGGAATATCAAATTAACCATTATAGCATCTCTTCTATATTATATGCATTGTATATCTTACATCTGATGGCATTAAATATTTGATCAGAATTTACTTTCCAGCCAAATATTTTTCAATCCCTGACTCCAGATCCTCTAAGGTCAATCTCCACTCAATATTCTACTTCTAACGATAGTAAAGATATTTAGAAGCACCATGTTCTTGCAAGTTATCACAGATTTATAAATATTGTGTGAAGCAATGGTTAAATAAATTAGAATTTAGAAGGACATAGAACACAGCAAACCAAATAATAGTCTTAATTGAAAAGGCACTTTAGGGAGTCAATAATAATACTGTTAGACAACATTGAAAAGTGCAATCAATATTCAGAATTCCTTATAAAGTTTTAATTGATGTTCTGTTTTACAATAACTATTCAGATAATTAATTGTATTTATAATAGTTATCCATTAATTAGTAAATGTAAAGCTCATCAAAAGTATTATTTTCTATTCTTTTAGAATTATAATTCTTTTATTCTGTGCTTTTAGCCCTTATGAAATATTTCCTCTATCTTGAAAAGATGAAAGATAATATAAAATTCTATATACGAGTACTCTTTGGATAATTAATTGTATTTATTAATTATTTGAAGAGAATACCATTATTCATAAAAATGTATTACGTTCTGTATATTTAATAAAAAGGTAACTTTAGCAAACTTGAAATTACTCAATGAAAGAATTACCCTTTGATGTTTTTGAAATATATGTTTTAGACTTGGGTTCAACACAAATCAATTAGTGATTCAGTATGAAAAACACATTTCTCGATAAAATAATATATATAAGTGTGTTTATATTTCTACCTTTATATGTGGTGAACTAAGAATGAATAAAAAACATATTTATAACTTCTCATCATTATTATCATTGTTATTCTATATGTATTTGGAATCAGTGAATTCATATCAGTTTAATTCGAATATGAACTTATTCATATAGCTATTTATTCGATTAGCGTTTTTATTTGAAATCTAATGGGTATCAAAATATTGTTTAAGATCAACTTCGATTCGTTTCTACATTTCAGAGGACGTTCATGAAAATCAGTGAACGTTATCAAATTTGAATTAACGTCAAAATCAATAAAATTAATGGCCCACGTACACTACCTACCATTGGTCCTCCATCAGCTAAGTGCGCGTCATAAAATTATCTTAATTGACGCTTCTAATCAAGGCAATTAACCCAGGAAAAGTGATATTGAATTGAGTTCCGATATCATTCGCTCGACTGTTATAGAAACATTCAAATATACTTCCGTCATTTTGGATTTACTCACAGATGACATTGCTAAATTGGAGTGAAATCCTATTTATCGTATATTAATGTGATATATGTCTACCATCATGACCATTTGCAATCAGATACCTATAGGATAAAACGTGTTATATATAAAAGCAACTGTTATGAACCTCCTGTTATATTAAACGTCCAAACTAAACGTCATCTCTATTGACCGTCGCCGCAAACCAGCAGCCTCGGGTCGTTGACAAAACCACAAAAGAGGCCATATATTGGCGCTATTCGAAAACTAGCTGGCCCAGGTTGGTGACAAAGTCACAACACCAGCTTTGGCAAACTGAGATAAGTCCACCTGGAAACCACGGTATCGAGATAATGGCCCTCGTCACTTCTCAAAATCCGCCCTGGGTTGAAGAAGGCTATTAGACAATTAGTACCATTTTCTATACAGAGGTTATTCCATCATGGAACGTCATCACACCTTCAAGTGAAACAGTTTATTTTAACCTGACTCTGTGTCTATTAATAAATGAATTAACATAATTCAATTATTTTTCCAATTATGTTATATCACATTATTTTGAATGTATTTCAAGGCAACTAGTATCATTTTCCTATACATAGGTAATCCATTCTGGAATATCATTTTACTTTCAAGTAAGACAATTCACCTTAAAGTGGCTCTGTGTATGTTACTGAATGAATAAACATAATTAAATTATTTTTCCAAAATGCTATAAAACATTATCTTGAATGTATTGCAAGACAACTCGTACCATATCCTATACATAGGTAATCCATTCTGGAATATCATTTCACTTTCAAATAAGACAACTCACCCTTAACGTGACAAATTCTTTATGATTAATCCTAGAACCAAAAGGTATTATATGGAATTGTTATTTAAATGGGGTTATAAATAATGTTTATTAAGAAAGTGCCATAGGTTCTTAGTTTGATATATTGATTTTTCTCCTAGTTTTGCTTTTGTCTTGAGTGATGTAGTGCCATCTTTAGGATTACGTTGCATATTTTATGGTGGATGGTGTCACTCACTGTCCAACCACATCTTGTCAATATTGCTTTTATTTATTTATTAATAGCTGATCGCTAAATCAATACCGCTATGCTTGAAATCTTTCTTGCTCTATTCATTTTGATCTATTTTATTCAAATATATGTAGAGAGATATAGAAAAATTATTTTATTTCAAAATTATAATTTCATAAAGTTGTTGACACACTTTAAAATGTTATAACACCTTGATAAAGGTTGGCGTTCAGCCAACTGAAATATTGGTAAAATAAATGATATTTTGATCCAATATATGCCTTTTTAATGAATAGATTAAACTATTCTGTTAAATCGACCACCAGGGGTCGCGCTTTTCCCATATAACCTATTGTTACCCGATTGCCGGCGCAAACTTTCTTACGCCTTAAATAAGGCAATATTTTCTCAAATTATTTATTTTGTTTTTTAAAAGCTAAATTAAAGCAATAATGATCTGAACTAATTTTAATATTATTGCCACGACTGCAGTGTCATATGCTCATGAATTCCGGGATCAATAAAATGATCAATAAATCTATATAAAATTCTCTAAAATCGACAGAAAATATTTTAGGTAATATGTATATTTGAGATGTTAAACATATTTACATATAAATTCCTACGCAATATGTGAATAGCAATCCAAGAATCCCATGAAATGAATCAACCCCCACACATTGTAACTGATGGAAGAATATATTGATCCAGGAGTAATTGGCTCGGTGTTCCATAATGGTTCCATTGACACAGGATTACAGTCCCTACCAACTTGGTGGAGTTTGTACTTTTTTGGGTTTCATGGGGAAGATCCTTTCTTGTGTTGAGGATATATCTAGTTGCAACCAGGAATTTCTATTAATGTTGTATATGTAACTTTTTTATATCTATATTTAAATACTATATATCGCCTTTATAACTTGTTTCTTTTATTTTACGAAACGATATTAATATATATATATATATATTAAAAATAAAGAAGGCATCTCCTGACCACGAGCACATGTGCTTTTTAGATGGCAGAGCACATGTGTTCGTGGTCAGGAGATGCCTTCTTTATTTTAATATCAACACCTGAACCACTTATCTTTTATTTTTTTACATTGTTTTTTCATATATATATATATATTAAAAATAAAGAAGGCATTTCCTGACCACGAGCACATTTGCTCTTTATGCCTTCTTTATGTTTAATATCACCTGACCCACTTATCTTTTATTTTTCTATTGTTTTTTCATATATATATATATATATATATATATATATATATATATATATATATATAAAAGATGCCTATAATGGATTTCTAATTATTTTATTGTTCCAATATTTCGAGAGGCAACTCGCCTCTCTTTATCGAGGATGTTTGTGTTTTTCACTAGAACATGCGCGCGCGCGTACACCACTCTCGTTCTACAAGGCCAATGAAAGAATTGTATCTTTGATTTAACTATTGTATTCAGTTTATATACAGCTAATAATTATATTTAATATTATAGATTATTATTTTACCTATGAAAGATAGAGAGATTTATATACAACAGTGTAATTGTAAATAATTGTTTATATACATATTAATTCTAAATTAATAAAATTTTGAAAGCAAAATAAATAAGTAAATTAAAAGTTTATACATAGTAATTCACAAATAATTAAGATATGAATTCTTTATAAACCTCTGGAAAATCAATTTTTCTGTTTATACTGTGTTTATCTTCGGCAGAAGCCCAACTTTCTAAAAACAGTCTACAATGCTTTTCTGTTATATTTTTGTATATAATTGTGGCCTGTTTGAATTCTGGTACATGCCTATTGTTCAGGGAGTGGTCAACTAGTAAGAATAAAGGTTTGTAGTTTTTTAAAGCTGCTTTATGTTGATTGATATGATCTTTAAGTGATTTACCTGTTTCTCCAATGCATGTAGCTTGACATGTTTGGCAGGGAATTTTGTAAATTACATTGGTTGTATTTTCTTGATTTTAAAGTATTTTTTGTATCTGAATGGCGTAAGATTAGGCGAAGATTTTGTGAAGATTGGTATGTTGTAATTATATTATGTCTCTTTAAAATTCGGGCAATTCTCTCCGAACCGTAGCTATATGGAATAGGGCAATATCTTTTTTGGGACTGATCACGACTATTATTTGAAGATATATCTCTCTGTTTATGAAAATGTTTTTCAATAATATTTTTTTGGATAATTATTATTTATTAATTCTTTGAAAATTCTATTTCTTTCTTCTGTTGCACTATTTCTATTTGAGTGGTGTGTTTCTATTCTTTTAGAAAGAGATTTCACTACGGCTATTTTATTATGTATGGGACCAAAGGAGCTGAAATTTAAATAGTTTCCGGTGTGAGTGGGTTTCCTGTAAACGCAAGTTTCGATGTTATATTGATTTCTTTTAAGCTGGATGTCTAAAAAGGCTAGGGGTTTATTACTTTCTTTTTCATATGTGAACTTTAAAAAAGGTTTGAAACTATTGAGAAAACATATGAAGCTGTCAATGTCTATTTCTGTTAGACACACGAAAAATGTCTTCAATATATCGTAGCCATAATATTATTTTATATTGGTTTGAATTAATTATTTGTTCGTCTATTTCATTCATAAATATGTTGGCTAATGCAGATGAAATCGGGTTGCCCATTGGTAGGTCTTTAATTTGCCGGAAGAATCTGTCTTTGAAACTGAAATAACTATTGTCTAAACAAAGTTTGATTAAATCTATTAATGCCTCTTTTTTTAAATATAATTTTAATTATGGATCGCCAAATCTTCAAAATATATATATATATATGTTATGAATATTTTGTTTTGTTGTTGAAAAAGATAGAGAATTGAAGGTGCAGTCGTGAAAATAGAAAAGATAATTATTTACCCATCAAGTAGTTTTTATTTTTAATTACTTGAAGCATATTACACATAAAATTATATTCCCAGTAATATAGAATTTATAAAATAAATCCCCTATATTCGTGAATTAAAAAATAGGTAGGTTAACTATACATATTTACAACAATATTCAAAGTGTTATGTTCTAAATCTATGGTCAAAAATAAAAGAATAGTCAATGATAAAATAAAATACATGTTTTAGAAAATAAAATATTCGCATTTTAGGTTATATAATATATATTAAAATAAATTTGAATGTAAATTTTATTTTCATACATTGAACAAAATGCGGATTTCATTTTTCGTTATATTAGGAAATAATTATAACATAATCTCTTTCTTCTTTATGTAAAATATTTGTATCAAAGGTATTTATATCACAAATTTCAAAATTCACTAATGAATAGAAATATGTTCCATTTATTATATGAATACATGTACATAAATCCCTTTAATATAACTTTAAAAAGTTGTACCACTTTTATTAGTTATATATATATATTTTTTTTATTTTATCATTATATTTTATTATTTTCTCAAGGTATGTTTTTGAAGCAAGAAGTTGAATATCTTTGAGTGTGAAAGCTTGTAAAAAATAAGAACCTACCCTCTATTAATAATTTGTTTATTTTTTTCCATGTCGTCTGTTTTTGCACAAGTTGAATTTGGTTAGAACGATGTATGAAAATTATATGATTATTTTTTTGCCTTAAATACGAGGTAATTAACTCGTTTATCTCTATATATATCTTGAATTTTTTAGTTCAATAAATTAATTTTATAAATCTGAGAGTGGTCTTCAAAAACGATACAACAGTTTTCGAATTTACATGTATAGTAAATCCGCCGTTATATAAGAACATAAGAAGTGATTTATGCTTAAAATATAAAACCTCCCTAAGTTTTGTCCATGTGAGAGAGATTTTATAATATTATTTATCATATTTATATGAATTATATATTGAAAACCCACAATTATTTATGATTAAATAACTGATAGCGATTGTGTTTGTCATTTGTAAATGTCAAATTTTGTAATATACATGGATCGAACAACAGTTTACAGTACTTATGAATATAAAAAAGATATATTTTATTCAAATGGATAAGATATAAGTGAATGAGAGTTGCAACTACCTTGAAAAACTAGAAGCGTTATTCTGAATATATTTTTCTAGAATTAATGCTCATATTGAATTCAAAATTCAACTATATTTAGCTGCTATGCAAATCACAATAGGAAATTTCAGTGGGGAAACCATTATTGATATAGAAACTGTTTCTTAGCGTTATCGTTTTAAAATATATTCATGGAGTTTCTACTGCAATTTGAAACAATATTTGGAAGTGGTTAAGTTTTATTAGGTTAACATATATAATAACAGTATTCATTATTAAGAAAAAAGGCATTTCCTGATCGTGCAACTAAGAGTTGCTAATGGCTTGCGCCATCTATCAGAATAAATATCAACTAATCGTTGATTTTTAATTATTCCTGAATTGGCCAAATAACGTTTCATGATTAATCAAGAAAAGCTAACCACTGAGGGCTGTTGGCCCCCGTCAGCGGGATGCAAGCTGAACCTCAACGACCAAAAAGGCTGGTCTTTGGGGCATCCTGAAAAACCATGAAACAGGTATTTAGGCCGGAAGGGCGTGAGAACGACAATCAATGTGAAAAATAGTACAAATTTTGTACTATTTTTTCACAGTATTCATTATATTATTATATTTTCTATTGATTATCTATATATATAAAATTGAATGTCTGTCTTTCTGTCTGTACTCTATAGATTCAAAAACCATACATCCAATCGCCGTGAAATTTCCGGATATTATTAGCTATATCACCGGGAAGGTTTATGAAAAATAATTTCTTGAATATCTTGAATATTCTTAGAGTTATTTGCAGATTTGTAGATTTAACTCGAAAGCAGCGCCCCCATTGAGACGATGTTAACAAGTGTTTTTATCTATTAATTTTCTTATCACTAAGTTTATTATCTTAAAGATTATTTATCAAAAGTAAGATTTTCTACCTATTAATTGCGCAAAAGTCAAAGTTAGTGTTATCATTTATCTACAACATATATATTGGGAGAATAGATAAAATGATGATTTTGTAATGTAGAAAATTAGGAAAGACAAAATTCAGGATATCGCGGCAATTTATTTGAGACAAGAAAAATGATACAATTCCAAGGCAAAGATACTATTCCTTTAACTTCCAATTACCGAGGGAAACAATTAATATTGATTTTATTCAACTTATCGAATATTTTTCAAGGGACCGGGAAAAATGTTCACTAGATAAAACGATGATTTTGTAATGTAGAAAATTAGGAAAGACAAAATTCAGGATGACACGGCAATTTATTTGAGACAAGAATAATGATACAATTCCAAGGCAAGATACTATTCCTTTAACTTCCAATTACCGAGGGAACCAATTAATATTGATTTTATTCAACTTATCGAGTATTTTTCAAGGGACCGGGGAAAAATGTTTACTTTATCGAGAGATTCAAATTTACGAGTTTCAAATTATCAAAATATATCTATTATTTTTTTATAGGTTTATAGAGAATTGTTTTAACAAATGTTCTTTAGACAAACCTTTACTCGGGTAAAACCCGGGCGAAGCCGGGTACATCCGCTAGTATTTTTATATTACAGAATGTGTGCCGATTCTAAGACTTATTTCTCTAAGAATTACGCTATTTCCAGGAAACCCATTTTACAGATGGGAAATTGTTGTTATTCATGAGGTCTAATGTTTCCAATATGTCAAGATATATGAGAAGAACACAGATTTATTTGTTGAGAATTCCACTGTGTTAAATTGGGTCAAATATATCTACAAGACAATATCTACAACATTGTTGCACTTATTGGATCTCTCAAATCACTAGACATCACTTTAGATAAAGGTTTCAATCAGAATTCTAAGTATTATTCGGATTTTCAAATCAATGTTTTTTGAATTTATTCTTTAAAATATTTACAAAAGTTTTGGTTATTTTTCCAAAATATGAATAAGTTTCTTTTGTTATCTATTGTATTGAATAATGCAAATGTGAACTGTCAACTATTCACTTTTTTATAGAAATTTTTCTTTTTTCTAAAAACAGATGCAATCTTGGACGGCAAAGCTGAAAATCATTTCAATTGATTATTAAAACATTTTAAGAAAAAAGTGAATTTTATATATTTTAAATAGAGAGAGAGAGAGAATAATGAGAAAGAGAATGTCAAACTCTCAATATAAAAAAAAATATTAAAAAGGAGAAAGCAGCATAAAAGGTTTGTTCAATTAAAATATAATATTATATTCAATTTCCAATAATTTTTAGTCGTAAAAATCAATAAAGTATTCAAAATCTTTGCCTAAAGTGTTTGAGTATATCACAAATAATTCAATGGATTTATATGCCTTTTAAAAACAATATACATATATATAAGTAATTATTAAGAAATAATCCATAAATAATAATGTGGAAATATAATTAATTCAATAATATATTAATATAATTTACTTTCATTTGTACACAAAAGTATAACTATTAGTAAAAATAAATAATTCTCTAGGCATATATAGAATGGGTACCCACAAATCTGTACCTTTTCTTAGAACGCACGCTATATTATTTGGAGAAGAAAAGCGAAAATTATCATTTAATCAGAGAAGCCATTATCAGCGTGACCAGATAAATAATAAACATCGTCTGCTCAATATTCTATCCACGCAGCAGATAGCACAAAGTTTGTTAAAAGCGCCATCACGTAATAGGAATGCTAACAAACATCTGTCCTAATTTTTCTTCCATTATTGGCAATCTTTTTACGTGTGCAAACGCCCAATTACTAACAAATTACATCAAATTCGTAGGAAAAAAAACGAGTAAAATATTAACGTATATTAATTTTTAGCAAACTATTCTAGCAGAATAATGCGCTTTATTATTATTTCATTCAAACAGCATGAAAAAATATATATAAAATCACGAATTTATATTTTGATCTATAATACAATATAATATATTGCGGCTTATGATTGCAAAACGACATTTGAAATACTCTCCCGCATTTGTTTCTTTTTAACGAAAAATCTAAATTTATTTCAAAAAGAAATAACGATTATTTTTAACATTTTGGATGAGGTATGAAAGGGTGAATTGTGAAGAGTAATGATAAACGGAAAAATAATTGATCACACACACACACACACACACACAATAAAATTGATCTATTAATGTTTAGGTTATTTTTTTAAATATATAATATTATTAGAGAGAGATTTCCCGTGAGATAAAATTATTAGCTGATTCCATAATGCATGAGTATTATGGTAGTGCGCAATCGTGATATCTTTACAATATAATAAAAATAGTTTTAATCACAATTTGATATAATTGTGCTGATAAAATGTACAAGACATTATTTTAGAAAGGTAATACCTGACTTAATGTTTGAATAATGAAATAAATTAAAGGATAACCTATTTAAATAACTACAAGAAGTTTTGTGTCGGCCAAAAGAAAACAAAAACGATGAGTTTATATAGTTCAAATCCGCGATATCTGGCTGTCGACTTTACAGAGTAGAATTTGATCTATAAAATATAATTTTTAAATAGAATATTTTGATATCACGTATATATATATGTTGTAATATATTCCAATATATACCTATATCCCCATGTATTATATAGTTTTAGTTTAGTTGCCAATGTGACAAATAAAATTTCGAGTGAGTGACAGTCGACGCCTGTAGAGGAAAAAGGTCCGAAAAACAAGTCGGGTTCCCAGGTGTACCCCTTTCTTAATCGAACAGATTAGTCCACTTCGAGACACGAGGATTGACAGACCCCTCTAGACAGATCTCCCTTGACCGGTGTCGGCTTCATTTACTTTCTCGCCATCTCTATGGAGACATCTAACACATGTCTCGTCCTTTTGTATAATTCCAATCACGCCTGAACCCACTCTAATCATTGTGGCCACCACGACTGCAACCAACATGCCACACTACAGTCATCCTACAGCAACAACAACTACATTACTACATATATTTATGTGTATGAAAAAAGGCATCTCCTTATCGTGCAACTGAAAGTTGCTGATTGCTTGCGCCATCTATCGGAATAAATATCAACTATTCTCGTTGATTTTCAATTATTCCAGAATTGGCCGATAAGGAGATGCCTTTTTTTCATAATTATGCACCTTATCCCAGTACAATATCTTATTTGTACTATTTTTTCATATTTATGAGTGTGTGAAAAATAAGAGAAAAATTATTAAAATGATCAGGCGTTCCACCTATACTACTAGATTGCGCTCTACCATCTAAAATGATAAAATGAGCGGTTAGGATATATATTATTTTTAGTGTATATATAAATAATGCTAATATATAAACACAATTAATCAGCCTAAACTTGTACCTTAATTAGAAGCGGAACGTATTCTACGAATGAAGGCAATTAAGCAATTATAGGAGAAATCATGCGTGACATTGAGCCACTCAACTGGATTGCGGTACAAATACAGAAACCATTGTCTCAATTTATATCTATTCGTGGCAAGCTTATCACAAAATTGTATTGGAGATAGTAATGTGTGAATAATATTTAAAATTTCATGTTTTTACCAGTATGTGTCACTTATCTTTAAAAATAAATTATTTAAAGAAATTTATTGTTTACTATCTTATTTCCAATGTAGTCAAGTACGAGGAATGGTTCTATGTCTTTTTAATGATGAAGATTTCTTAAAGGTACTCAGATTATTCTTTAAAAACCGATAATTCAATGAGAGATGCATTTATTGATATCATTCTATTATAGATTCCTGAGAAAATAAGCTAAAATATTATTTAAATCGAAATATTTTTAAAGAAAGTAATTTAATAATAAAATATTAATATATAAGGTGCGCAAACTAGTTTTCTTCTTTTATAAATAAAAAATCATTTTTATATACCTTCATATATATAACTAAAATACGGTGATTACAAAGTTCACCTTTTTGTGTAAAATTGGAAATTAGAATATTAAATTACATCTTCTTCCATCAAATACATTTGCCATTACGGAATTATCTGATAAATATTTAATTTGACGCGTCTTCTGTAAAATATTGAACTTTTAATATTCATTTAGACTCGTTAATTATAAATGATATTGAATGAATATAAATTATTGAGTATCTTTATATAACGCAGCACACTTTATAATCCTAATTAATTAATTTTAGAATTGTGTGTTATTTAATTTTTAAATATATAGCTAATGAGAGAAGAATACAGCTATTAATTTCCTAAATTAATCAGTATAGAATTCAAAAATTCTCTTAAATCTATTAGAATTATATATTTGTGGAATGCGTATTTTATATTCGTTTGGAAAATCTCTAATTAGCTACAATTAAATTATAATTAGAAATTAATTAGAATTATAAAAATGTTTTTAAGTTTCTTAACATTTTAAATAGAGAATTTAAGTGAATATTACAGTAATTTACAAACGATTATTTAAATGCTGTTATTTATACGAATTATATATATATTCACCTGCCTTGTTAAATGTTAATCTTAAATTTATTCTCTTAAATTTATCATGTCATCATTCTCTATTGTCACAATGCAACGACAAAATTGTGATAAGTCTAACTGAAAAAAATATTGGAAATTCATAAGAAACACCTTTTTCAAATTCTAAGATGGTTCGATATCTAAACGTATTTATTATGGATTGTTTCATAATTCGAATTTATTTATTACCAATTATTTTATTTCCAAAGCGCTATATCCCGCAAGGGATACTTGCGCCAAACAAGGAGAAAAGTTTATTTACATAAGTTATTTACATTATTCAACGCATGAAAACATTAGATATCCAGATTTTGTAGAAATTTTAGAATGTATTTACAAAATGAATTAATCTTTAAATATGATTTTTTATCGGTAATCAAATCGTTAAGTTCAAAAACAACTAGTTCATTCTTCATTCTATAATCTTGAAATGCTGGGCAATCGATCAGTAGATGTCTTGAGGTTTATTCCTCAATACCACAAAAGCAACTTGAATCCTCCACTGCCTTTATTCTATTTAAAAAACCTTTGAAATTTCCGTAGTTCGTAACAAATTGAGTATCATAAAAATTTAGACGAAAGTATTTAGGGATTTCTTGGGGAAAAAAGCTTAAGAAAGTATTATTTGCTTCGTTTTTCAGAACATTCATTCTTGTTTTGAGAAAGGTATCTATAATTCCTGGAATAAATGGGTCATACATTTGTTGATCATCTGTGAAAGTTTTTAAAGGTTCGATATTCTTTGTGAATATTAGAAAATATTCTCTAAATTATATCTAGGCTATTTACAAAATGTACTATTTTAACATATATTACTTATTTAGCAGAATAATAAATCTAATTATTGATACCTTCCACTCAATTTTCTACTAGATTTAAGAACAATTTAAATGAATTTTATATAGATGTAGTTTTGTTTATTGATATGACTGGCCTGTCATAATACTATTATAAATTATCTATATAGATAATACCGTAACAGAATTTTCCATTGTAAAGTCCTGAGCTATCTCCTCCGAAGATTCTGAACTACACAAAACGATCTATATACCAAAATTTTCGTTATTTTTTTCTTCATATGATAGGCCTGTTTTTATTTTCCTAATGTTAACAGTTATTTTTATTTTTTAATTTAATCTATTTTACAATCGTAGATTTTTTGCATTTATCATCATCAATTTTTTTGTTTTGAAATGCGTTCTTTTGTCTTATTACTACAACCAATCGTGATGAAACTTTGGGAAGATGTTTAGTATACTACCGGGATGGTTTCTGGCTAATTACTCTTTAGAAATAACCTTTCGTTGCATTTTTATTTACGATAAAACGTAGATTCACTCGCAATCAGCGCCCCCTCGCGGCAGACGTATGGCCTTAAATAGCCTCGCTAGATCTTATTTGTAACGTCAAGCTTAGCCTATACGTTAGTTACGCAGCTTCGTACCTCCGCAACCTAGGTTCGAGGCTCAGCGTGGGTGTTTTTTTTTCATTTCTTTTATATTATTGTAGCAAATTATTAAAAATATTATTTTATTTAAAATGTAGGCTTTTTAAAATAAAAATTAACATGCACAATTTTTTAATAATATTTGTAACAAACCTAGGTTCGAGGCTCAGCGTGGGTGTCTTTTTTTATTTTCGTTTCTTTTATATTATTGTAGAAAGGTCTGTTTTTACAGCATTATTATATTTTGATTGGTTTATTTTAAATATGTTTGTTATGAAGGCTCTATGTAATACTATTTAGAGCACATTTTACATTTTAAACACCTAAGCCCCCCTCTTTTTAATATTGTAGCAAAGTATTAAAAGTATTATTTTATTTTAGATGTTTGCCATGAAACTTTGGGAAGTTGTTTAGTATACTATCAGGACGATTTCTGGCGAATTATTTTAGAATAATATTTATAACAATACTTATAGCGAAATTAATACATAGTTATTATATTCTGTGTTTGTGCATATATTAATATTTAACAGAAAATGTTAGAACGTTCTATTAGAATATCTCGAAAACAAAAAATAATACATATAAACGAGTTCACTGACATTTATTAATGCAGTGATTATAATCAATGATTACAATGAAATATTATCGATATATATAAAAAATCTCTTTCAAATTTTAACGTAACGTTCCATTCTCAATCCCGTAGGGCTTTAGATCGGCTAAAACATTTTTATCTTTATAAGTGAATATTAACTTTACTGTACTGAATAGTTTAGTATAATGTTAATTTAACATATTACAATTTAGCCACAGCAACGCGTGGCCGGGTTCGCTATTTATAATATATATTTCTGATTCATTTGATTATGATTATAATTTGTAAGTACTTTGTTATAGTTTTTCATTTAAATAGAGCTCAATTTTTGTGTATGTTTTCTATTTGCAGTATCTTTCCTAATGTCTTTGGCAACGTTTTTTTTTCTCATAAATAGGCTGAGGTTATATTATTTTTCGAATTGTAGATTGAATTATTACTTTTATTCTATAATAGTTATCTTTTATAAGTGTTTGTTATAGTTTTTCATTTGAATTTAGCACAATTTTTGTATCTGGTTATTTTTTTGGCATCTTTTCATCTCTCTTTGGCATCTTTTTTTTCTCATTAATAAGACCTAATCCAAATAATTTAATAGTGTGTGACGTTTCAGCAACAGCATCAGACAAAAGAATAAATGAACTAAAGAATAAAATCTCATTTTTTCTTTTGTCTGATGATGGTGACATTTGGATTAGGTCTTATTTTTTTTTATTAATTTGTTATAGTTTTTCATTTGAATTTAGCTCCATTTTTGTGTCTTATTTAATAAATGAACTAAAGAATAAAATCTCATTTATTCTTTTGTCTGATTTTTGTGTCTGATTTTCTTTTTTACAGTATCTTTCATAATGCCTGATTTGATTACTTGATCTGTTATAGTTTTTCATTTAAATTTAGCTCCATTTTTGTGTCTGTCGTTTTTTTTTCTTCTCATAAATAGGCTGATGCTGTATTTGTGTACTCAATTGTTGCTTTTTGTGTCTGGTTTCTTTTTTGCAGTATTTTTTTGGAATCCTTTTTTTTTTCATCAATTGTTTCCTCACATGCTTGGAATTTTCTTTTTATGCCTGTCCTGGCTTTCAGTTTTATAGTTTTCCTCTGCTTGGTTCTTATTTTATCTTTTTTTTCAGCGTCTTCTGTCATGCATCGAAAAGGCCGTGGAAGACTCACTCCCCTAACAGCTAGGCGTGCTAATATGACTCGCCGCAGACACAAAACCCCAATTGCTATTTCTCTTGTTTACTTTTTTACCAATGCCTATAATTTTTCACCTGAAAGATTTTTTATTTTATTTGTTATTCAATAAATTATTATCACTTATTTTTGGTCTTCTTTTTACTTACTTATTTTACTGGGGGTTGGTGGAAGGATGGTCTAAGCCGTTGGTTTTCGACCGCTACGACCCGGGTTCGATTCCCGCATTGGGCACTTTTTTCTGAAAAAAAAAATGCTCCAATGGCTTCCGATTCTTGCAAAAGTCCAACCCCACCAGCAAGCGCAAGTAATCAAACGAGGCTCTGGCACATTTGTAAATGCAAAGTCGAACTGCTTTTCACATGTTTAGACATGTGGTGTACTTACAGTTAAAATAATCGCCTACTCTACCCACCATGATTATCAAGGCCTGTACCACGTGTACTAGGGATAAGCAAAAAAAAAAATTATTTTACTCATTGATCTATACATACAATTATTTGCATACAGTTATTTACATACAAATATATGCATACAATTATATACATACACTTTTCTACATTTTTGCTTTCTGCAGTCTAATATGTTGTTAATAATAGGGGTTTTAGACAAATATCAACTGTTGAAATTTGATTTTCCAAAATAGTTGAATTATCGAAAGTGTCGAATTAGTTTGTCATATGATAGGCCGTAGGTCGAGACATCCAAAAATGATCGAATTGTCGTGTGTTGAATTAATTAGATTATATTAATTTGATTATATTAGACTATAAAAATATAGAATTGTTGTTTTTAATGAGGTCTTTTAAATGAATTTATTCCTTTAATATGTTGTCATATCTGCAATTTTTTTTCATTTCCAAAATATTTATTTACACTTTCACCAATGCCTATAGGATCTTTGCGATGGAACGGGTATGGTGTTCTAGCGCATGTGCTCTCATGTCCTTGAAGCACATATACTGACAGTACCCAAAGTTGAACACACTGTATAATGTCTGAAATATATGACTATAAAGAGGGCTCAAGGCCAAACCTTTGCTACAAGAGCCTGTGTTTACGCACAGACGACTTTATGTGACTTTTTCAAGTGTGCGAACTTTGGATAGCATACATGTAAAGTTGAACCCAAGTATATATAAAATGTAGTTTTTAATGAGGTCATTTAAATGAATTCCTATTATAAATCGTCTCCTCTGAAATATAGTTTGTAAATTTATATTATGATTTATTTTATCCTTTTTTTTTCATTTCCAGAATATATATTTACACTTTTCACCAATGCCTAAAGTTTCTCACCTGAAAGAAAAAAAACTCCGCCTTTGCCGGTCCCAAGCCAGGATGAAAAAGGAGGAGGGGGAGCAGTAACAAGCTCACTAAAAAAACCTGGGCTCAGCTGGCCCGGCTGATAGTACCTTGTAAGGGCTCCTAATCCAGGGATACATTCTTTTGGAGCTAAGTCAGTGGCCTGCCACTGAGTAGTGCTCCCAGTCTTGATGACAAAGGCAGACGCATTCTACTTCACCCAATCGTGATGGTTGTTAATTTCAAGATTTACAAGCTTGACACTCTAATATGATTGAGTGAAGATAAGAAAGGAGAAAAACATATTTTTTGTATTTTTTTTTTGGCAATAATCTATTTATTATCAATTAATTTGATTTTGGTCTTTATTTATTATTCCCCTGCTCTATACATACATTTTGTACATTTACAATGTCAGCCATTTTCTCTGTAATACCTTTTTAGCAGTGAAGTTATATTTGAGCAACAAACAATTGTTGAAATTTAAAATGGTCGAATTATCGATAGTGTTGAATTACACTTTGTTATATGATAGGCTGTAGGTCAAGACAACAAAACATGGTCGAATTATCGAGGTTATATTGTATATATAAAACTAGAAATGTAGTTTTAATGAGGTCCTTTAAATATTTTCATTCCTTTTATATGTTGTCTTATCTGCGATATAGTAGCATTTTTTGCAATTTTATTTGCTGATTTGTGTCATTTTTTCACTCAAAATATATTTATTTAAACTCTTCAACTAATGCCTATAGTTTCTTTCCTGAAATTGCTTAGCAAACATGAGTTGGTTGTATTGTTATGCTTCGGAGATATTTTAATCCTAAGCAGGGTCTTTACGAATGGTACACGTATGGTTACACAGTGCATGTGCTCTCATGTTCTTGAAGTAGTGTAGATGTGTTGTTTGCACTTTTATTTTCTGATTTGTAAGTATTTTTCTTCTTTTTTCATTTTAAATAATTTTTTAGGCATAGGAACCAATGCCTATAGTTTCTCACCTGCGGGCCCTTCGAGTAAACCCGGGGCGTTGCCCGGGTCACTCGGCTAATATTATATATTGCTGTTTTTCTTTTATACCGATATTAAAAATTTAGTTTGTTTTCAAAATCAAAAGGTTTATTACAATGTACTTGAAAATTTGTTAATTTTAAATCCACGCTATTAAAATTAATAAATTGTCAGCTATATTCATTTTTATGAAAATATTCAAGTATATAAAAAAACTAGAAAAATTATAGTTATGTAGTTGCCGAAAAAAAATACAAGGTTGTCCAAAAAGTCGTAAACATTTGTAAAAAAATTGAAATACCAATATTATTCGCCGTTATGTATAAAGTCTTTGTATTATGTCTAAAGTAATTGTGAAAAAAAGGCATCTCCTTATCGTGCAACTGAAAGTTCTGATGGCTTGCGCCATCTATCGGAATAAATATAAACTATTATCGTTGATGCTTAATTATTCCAGAATTGTCCAAATACCCATTCTTGATTAATCAAGAAAGGCTAACCACGGACGCGTTTCGGACTGTTGGCCCTCATCAGCGTGGTGCAAGCTGTACCTCAACGACAAAAAAAAAAAAAAAAAAACTGGTCATTCAGGCATCCGGAAAAGTAATTGTATTATGCATTATATTATAATACAGTTACGAGCGTCATGCGTTCTTAATTCTTCATCTCTTAATCATTTTTCATCTCTGTCACCGTTTGCTTTTTTTTTTGGAATGGCGCCCTCCTATTGGTTGGCTACGATCACGCCACCTTTGCTCCCCCCCCACTCGCTATTTCGTCTTTGTAACTATTGTGTTGGAGCGGGTCGCTCCTTAAATAAATGCATATATTATATAATAACCAAATGGAATCCTCTCTTACTTTTTCCCAGTAAGAGACGCCTACGGAAGCCAACAGTACATAGACAGATAAAGCACATAGGCTATATTTATTAACTAACATATGCATTTATTTAAGGCGCCAATTTATAATTGTAACAAATAGTATTTGAATCAAAACATTCAATCGGGTAAAACACGGGCGTTGCTCGGGTCATTCGGCTAGTTCGTTAAAATTAAATAACATTATTAAGATTCAGAATATTTTCAAACTAACCTCTCTTTTCTATCAGTATAAACCTTTTCTATTACCTCAATGTCGATGATACATATTTCATATTTATTTAATTGATTTTCAATATATATATTATCCTATATTGATATAATTTTCATAATTAATATCTCTCATAGAAAAACATTATAGTAAGATATGGATTTTTATATAAGATCAGATATTTATATCAACCTTTTATTATTTGTTTATTCTCTAGTTTATATTTCATTGTTTTTTAATATTGACGCGCAGCCCGCGTTCTGAATGTTTCTCAGAGTCTTCATAAAGTGGCAAGATATAATAAATACTGGATTAGTTTCCATGGCAAAGATAACAGTGAGATATAGGAAGGTTGAAAATAAAAATAAAAGTTCAAGTGTTAATTTTCAATATAATATATAAATGACAAAACTTACCATAAAATAAGCAATCAAAAACTTTGCGAACAATATTTGTTAATAATTACAGATAGTAGTATATGATAAAGTATTTGGATATCTGATAAAAAAACTATAATAAAGATAGAATAAGATATTTCCAATTTGTATATTTATTTTTGAAACTGCCTAGAATACCTTCTTAAAAGATGTCTCTATATAAACAAATTTTTAATTGAATCTTTCTAAAAATACATATGAAAGATTTATATAGATAATACAAGATAGTCTTAAAAGTTCGTAAACACTTGCAAAAAATTGAAATATCAATATTATTCTCCGTTATGTATAATGTCTTTGTATTATGTATAAAGTAATTGCAACATGTATTTGCTGTGATAATATTATTTGACAAATAATACGAAAAACGCGAACTTTTGGGACAGCCTTATAATGATCAATAGTGTTATGATAATAAAAATGTTCATATGAGATTTTAGTGTTCAAATGTTATATTCCTTATATTCAACTGAAAAACTAAATAAAAAGCTAATTATTCACAATTTCATTATTTAAATCAAAGTTTTTATTCTTCATATTAATCATCATCTATCATATATAAATGTATGTGTTCATCTTCATATTCTCTTATTAAATCTCTTACTTTTTAAAATCCAATGAACAAATATAAGGTAGTTCTTTGTAGATGAATAGATTGCTGTCAGGAATTCTTTAATTAAAAGTATAAAAGACTGTCTAGATCAAATAGAAAAGAACTTTAATAAAATGTTCAAACGAGGTTAAGAAGATTACTAAAAGGGAAAAAATGTCAAACTGAAAATTTTCAGCAATTCGGAGAAATTCTTCTGAACACAATTTTGAAATATATATAAACACATTTCACAGATTTCACATATATATACAGGGTGATCCAAAAGTCCCGCACAACTTTAAAAATTAATAACTCCGCGAATAGTTGCACTAGAGCAATGCGGTAAACACCATTGTGTTCAGGATGCAATGGGATTTTTTATGGCAAATAATGAAAAATTCGAAATTGATTTTAGTTACAACTTTATTCGCTAGATGGCGCTCTACCAGAATCAGCGATTCAGCGGCCAAATTGTTTGATAAATTGAAAAATATAACTGAACGACACGTATTTTTCCTTTTTGAAAACCAGAAAAGAACCTTAATAATATCAAATGATAAATTAATAAAACACCATTTCGCCAAAAGTTAGAAGAAATGGTTAACGATTTTAAAATACAATCTGAGATATGTAAAATAGGTATATGCAAATTTTAAAACATGTACCAAAAAAAAATATATTTTAGATGGAGTTTTGTGAAATAGATTGAATGTTTGAAAATAACTACTGATATCAATACACGATCTTTGAAATGTTAATATAGTACCAAAAATTATGATGGCACTACTAATAGGATTTCGTGCTATAAGGAATGTGTAGTTTCTTGACTAATTGGCGACACTTGACTATTTAACTGGATATTTGTCATGATCCAAAAATGAAATATAGAGGGGGGTGACAAAATCCATTTGTCGTACTTTATTCCAAATATCCTATGGGTTTGTCAAATGTTATCATTGTTTATTATACTGTACATAATTTTGAAAATGTATCCACTAAAAAAATCATATTTAAATCGACCTTTTGCGTTGAAAAACGTGGTAGTAAAATCATTTTGCATTAGTTTTTGCGCAAATTTTCTAAAGTTGGGGGGATACAGAGAATATTCCTTATACTATTTCTTCTAATGAGCGAAAAGCGATAAACTAAACATAAGGGGTAAAATTGTGTATACCAGTGTTATTCGAGAAGTTATAACACTTTGGCCTGCACGACATAATATAAGATGTGGGCAAATGACAAACAAAAAAAAAATACTGTTCACAGAAAAAAAAAAGAGTCAAGATGTGAGGACAGCATTTATTATTCCCATAACCCAAAACAAAGAGCTGCAAAATATAACACATGAGGTAACTGCCTTCTCTCTTGTATTAGGTCACAATTCTTGCTCAATGAGGCGCCCTTCATTCTCAAACACCGCCTGCAGACAATAGATGACAGAATGGTCACAATTAAATAGTTGAAATTCATAAAACGTGCCATCTGATAGAACCTTCAACATGGCCAATGTGGTAGGCCGGCATCGATAAAAACGCGACTTAATGTACCCCCAAAACCGAAATTGTAAGGCGTCAAGTCTAGTGATATTGGAGGCCACTGGTATATAAAGTGGCGACTTATCCCACGATTTTTACCGAACGTAATCGTTCAGCAATTGTTTGGCACCGCAGGAGATATGAGGAGGTCCTCCATCTTGCATGAATGTTATTTCGCTTAGTGCTTGTCTGTCCTGCAATATGGGAATAACCTTTACTCTCAAAAGTTGAACATAACGTTCACCAGTTACAAAAACGGTTTTAAAAGTTCTTTCATTTATTTTTCAAAGAAAAATGGCCCAATAATAAAAGAAGAAGTGAACCCACACAAAACTGTAACTCTGGGCTGATGAAGTGGTATTTCTGTAAAAATCCTAGGGTTTTCTGTTGCCAAAATGAGGCAGTTTTGAATGTTAAATTCTCCCTTTATATAAAAGTGAGCATCATCTGTTCTTAGTAACATTTGACAGCCAGTTTTCATCAATATCAATTTGCCGGAAAACCCATGCAGCGAATTCTTGACGCTTCTCAAAATCGCTGACTTTCAACTCGTGAAAACTTTGAATTTTGTTAGGGTATTTTTATAGAAAAATTCTAAATGTGTGTTCTCTCTAAACTGTTCCATAAGAAATCCCCGTTTGACGATAAACTTGTCTAGCACTTACTTCTCCATACGTGGATAACGTTTCAATAGCTTCAGCATTCTGCAAAACCGTAACAGCCACTGACTTGCATGTCGATGGTCTTCCACTCCGAGGTTTTGCTTCCAGAGATCCAGTTTCCTCAAAACTTTTAATCAATCGCTTTAGAGAGTAGCAACTCATTGGTCCTTTACCGCTTCGAATATCCTCAAAGGAACGAAACGCTCGTAAAGCTTCAGTGACATATTCTGAATCATAATTTAAAAAATTCACCCAGAGTGCTTTATCCTGTAGTGACGGCATTCCAGGGGGAAGGGGAGAAATCCGACCACACCTCCTTGCGGTCCCCCCTGGACCCTTGGAATATTTGACCAAATTCTGGTTCGTTTCCAAGATGACTAACGTTGCAACGGCACCCATTTTCGAATGAAGAGCAAAACTGATATCTCCATTAATGCTACCGCGTCCGGGGTAACCGCCGCGTCAGGAGCTGCAGCTCGAGCTCATGATGAGAAATCTACTACGAGGACACAATTCAATCTACTACAACTCAATATAAATGGTACCCAGAGGAAAATAAAGAGCTGACTTGTCTTCTCTGTGACAACAATGTACATATTACTTGTCCTCAGGAGACAAAATTGAATCAGAATCTGAGATTCAATATCAAAGATTATACAACACTACGAAAGGACAGACCGGGAAAATTCGGAGGAGGACTTGCCGTTTTGATTAAAACTCTAGAAATCAAATTTAAGGAAATCGCCTATAATCAGAGTAAGCCTAGAAAAAGCACGACAGAAGCTCAGGCAATAGAAATCTATCTTACAGATAAAACAATTCCAATCATAAATGTTTATCACCACGATAATACTAGCATCAATACAGGCCTGATAGAGACATTAAGTGAAGCTTCTTCGGATATCGCAATCATACTTGGTGATTTTAACGCCGAAAGACCAACTTGGGGATCACCTGTCCAGGATAACAAAGGTCAGCAGGTTGAGGACATGCTAACCAGCCTCGACCTTACACCGTTGAATAACGAAAAGAACACCTATCTATCCAAGTCCACAGGCACAGAATCCGCAATAGACATCACAGCGATAAATTACAACATCGCACCCACAACACAATGGAAAATTCTGAAAAGTGCAATCAGTGACCACAGACCAATTTTAAAAACCCTAAAATTCAAAATTGAGAATTTCCAACAGAATAAAAGAACACTGGGAAAAAATCACAGAAAGGATTGAAGAACTGTGCAACGAAGAATTAAATCACAGAACGATTGACAAAAAAAAATGGAAAAATTCTCTTCGAACATATCCAAAGCTTTAAAGTATCGATACCTAGAGGTAGACGTAAAGACCTGTGAATACTTTACTGGAAGGACCACAATATCGAGGCAATGATTGCAGAGAGAGACAATATCAATGAACTTCTTAAAACAAATAAAACAGAAGAAATCATAAAGGAACTTATTGAAATTGGTCACAAAATAGAGCAAGAAATTTGGATATTCAAACAAGAGAGATAGAGAGAAAAATGTGCAGAATTCTGCGAAAAAAATGGATCCAAAAAAGGAAAACCATCACTGGAATATAATTAGTGTTATAAAACAATCAAAACCAACACTAATCCTCTAATACTCTAACCGATATGAATAGCGAGAACGAACAAACAGATGGCTGACATAATTGCTGAATATCTTTCAAGCACTTCCAGACTCAGCTATACGAATGAAGGCAGGACTCTAAAAAATAATGTAAACAGGTTAGTTAAACAAGCAGGAAATTACCATCAACAAGATATTTACTCGAGAGACTTCACACTGAATTAGCTAAACTCATCAATAGGAAAGTTAAATCCAAGATGTCACCTGGAGATGCTCTAATCTTTGGTCAAATGATTAAACACTTTGGAGACGAAGCTAAAAATCAACTCCTACGAATACTGAAGATTTCATGGCAAACTGGTAAATACCAAAGAATTGTAAGATATCAATTATAGTGCCAACACTGAAACCAAACAAAGATGCCAAGGAATACAAGAACTAACGGCCAATTGCTCTTACCAGCATACTTTGTAAAATAACAGAATGAATTATCCATTCTAGGCTCATAGTCTGGCTCACTAACAATAATTAAATAAACTTCTACCAAACTGCCTAAAGATCCAGACACTGTACAACTGATAAACTGTTCTACTTCTGTCAATCAATAATAGATTTCTAGGAAAAACCGCCAAAGAAGACAACGGATGTATTCCTGGGTATGACCTCAGCTTTTGATCGAGTGTAGAAATTATTTGAAAGGCTGCACAACATCGGAGTAAGAGTAAAAACCTTAATCTGGATTGCAGACTTCTTAAGGGGAAGAAGGATAAAGGTTCGGGTCAATGGAACATTTTCCAAAGACCTAAGAACATGGGCTGGTGTACCTCAGGGATCTGTGCTCAGTCCTCTACTCTATCTGCTATATATTAACGACATCCATCCTTACCTCACTGAAGACACAAAGGTTGCCTGTTATGCAGATGATATAGCCATATGGCACACAAGTAGCAGTATAGAAAAATCAGACAAAATACTGAACACATCAATGAGAGGACTGGAAAAGTGGGCAATGGAACTCCAAATGACCATAAACCCAATAAAACCAAACCTATGCGTCTTCTCTACTGACAGGGAAAAAAGACATAAAAATAACCCCAAAATAAGCATAAACAACCAAATAATTGATAAAATTAGTAATCCAAAATACCTAGATGTGATACTGCAGTCCTGGATCTTTCCAGTTGGTCTCGAGGACCACGCCATCACCATCTCCTCAGCGGGGAAGTACGCGATCTACGTATTCATCGTAGATCGCAAAATGCGTGGTGTCGCTGGAGACCCACTGGCGATTCTCCACCAAACTCTGCAGCGCTGGCAGAGGCGCCATATTCATTGTACATAGTGTATATAATGCATATTATCTTTTTTAAATAGTGCAGACTGTGCACTTTGCATGTATTGACAATATGTCAATAAAATTATTTTAATTGTCATTGATGAGGAATTGCTATTTACAGAACACATAATTAGCACCTCAAATAAAGCTACCAGAAAACTAAACATTCTGAGATGGCTATGTGGAACAAATTGAGGAGCAAAACCCAGAATTCTCAGAACAACATATATCACCTTAATAAGGCCGATAATTGAATATGCAACACTCGTCTGGGCTCCCTCAAGCTCATCACTAAAAGGAAGACTAGACAGTGTTCAAGCAAAAGCGGCCAAAATAATCACTGGTGCTGTTTCATCCACAACAATGAGAAAATTCAGAGAGAATGTGGTCTAGACCTACTCGCTCGAAAGCAGAAGACAAAATAAAAACAATAAAATTCACCAATAGCTTAAAAAGTAAAGAAACCTAACACATATCCCATAAAACCTATTTAAACTGGACACAAAAAGAAAGACTCAAAAGATCTTCAACACTTCAGTACGACAACAATATTAGAAAGGGCATAAATATGAAACACAATGACTTTCAAATTCAAGAAGAACCAATATTTCCAACCCCAGTGCCATCAAATGTAATCATCAATCTTAACGTGAATGAACCCTGCACAAAAAAAAAGAACAAAAACATACTTAAAAAGAAAGGAGACTTGGCACAATTGGTTTAAACGATCAGATAAATTATTTGTTGTTGTTGTTGTTTCTTATCCCCTTGTGTAAAGTTTACACGAATTCCATGAGTTCATGCTCCTCGAGCTGTTTTATGATAAGCAGCGGCCTCTCCCAAAGGTCCTGTTTAGTGCATCTAATGCAAGCCACAATGTTTTCTGGCGCTGCAGGTGCCAAGCTACATTTTGGGCAAGTGGGGTAGATTTTGTTGTTATTTTCTATCTTCAATGGCTTGAGATGGCCTATTCTAAATATAGTGTCGTAAGCGTAAGTGTCGTTTGATGCTGTCTATTTCTGATGTTCAGAGCTCCTCCTGGGTCCACTCCACTGTTACAACTGTGAGTGGGGAAAGAAGTATTCCCACCCTCACCATTCACCCTTGAGGATGGGGGAGTGGAGAGGCGTCTCTGCGTGTTTGCCTTGCGCCGGAGTACCACGGGTTGATCCTCAGTGAAGCTGTAAGCTGGTGATCCGCCCTTGGTTAGCTGGTCGCGGGGTGCACGAGTCTTGAAACTCTTGGGTCTTCGCTCTGTGTGTGCGCCATTGGGAGCGTCCTTGCCGTGCGCGCGAAAATTGCACCAGGGCTAGGCCTGGTGTTGAAAAACCATGGGGTAAACAGAGTAGTAACACCCCCCCCCCCCCCGCGCCTTCGCGAGGTTCCCTGCGTAAACCTCAGAACCTCAGGGGTCCTTGATTCGACGACAGATTCAGGGAGTACTGGGAACTAAGGGTTCGAGGGCCAAAGGGGGGGGAGTCCTATTGGAGCGTAGGACGGGTTTAACTAAGTCCGAACGAGAGGGCTCGGTCAGCAACCTTGCCATGAACTCTCGAAGACGCCTGTGGGTTTGATTGGTCGACCCCATGGAGCCAGACCATAATGGCGGGCGCGAGGGGCCTACCAATGGCCGCTCGGTGCATGGAGAATGCATCATTCCCTTTTGGCTGTGTGACCTGGATGACAGCAATGGTGTACGGTTTATGGACCTTTGAGGTCTGGGAAACTATTGCTTCTAGTCTGTACCAACTGTGACGGTTTAAGGACCGTAAGGTCTGGGTGGCCATTGCTTCTAGGATGTACCAACTGTGAGCCGGCTTGTGGACCTTCGAGGTCTGGGTAGCCATTACTGCTCCAGGGATGTACCAACTGTGCTGGGCCCGGGGCCCTAGTTCTGAGCATGGAGAGTAGGTAGGACTATGTGCCTGGAATCTGCAGCCCTTGGTACCCGACTCGCGGGTAGTAGCGGTCTGTACCTGGCTGCCTGAAAGAGGGTGGTAGGGGCTAACTGATCACGACAGACCATTGTGGAACTCAGTGGAAGAGTTAGCGATGCTAATAGGGGTCTGTGACAGGAGTGACGTCCAGTTGCAGATTACGCAAAGTAGGGAGACTTGACGACTACCTACATATGCTGATCAGCACCTTCACCGTGGTGCGTCCTGAGCACGTTTCTAACAAGAACGTGGCCAACGCTGACAGCTCGTCTGACAAGTCTGGAAAGACGGATATGCCCAGTTCAGTCTTGCGTGACATGGACATGGTGGCGTTCTGGTGTCATTATAATACAGGTTACACCCCCCAATAATGCCAATACAAAATATAAAGATTGACATTACCAATGAGGCTCAGGTAGCGCCTGAGAACGGGTGGGAGGCAGATCCCTCTTGCCGTGGAGTGAACGACCTAGACAGAGCTGATAGGCCAGCTCGACGTATTGGGTATAGTAACTTCTCATGCATCCCTCTTGAAAAAACCCTTGAAGACAAGGGTAAGCCCGAGGACGCTCAAATTCCTTCGGGCTCCGAGCGTATGCCCAATAATACCTCGTTGGATATTTCTAATAATTCCCCTGCCGCGCCCACTGATGGCCCAGGGAAGTCCCCTATGGAAGCAGGCAGCCTCCACACAGCGAGAGTCTACATGACTCGAGAGGATAGGCAGGGTGCCCACTTGAGTCCTCGAAAAGCGACGCGGCCGCCTGAGAATTTGAGCTCAGGTTCCTTCCGCACAGCTAGCTCTGGATACCCAGAGCGAGAGGATAGGAAGGATCGTCCACCCCCCCCCCCCTGATATCCGCCTCAACAGGATCATCAACATGGAGATCTCTGTGGATCATTTCCTGTTGTCTGACCCTTCGTCTGAAACGAGGATCGGCTCAATAGTCCAGGAGTCGGGGGCTGCGATGGATGTCACCAAGGCAGGGTACCTCAATGACCTGAATGAAATGAATGAGTTTCTAAATAAGGCATTGACACCCCAGAAGTGGTGCACGAAGCTTAAGGAGCTTGCAGAGGCGTTCCAGGACTCCCTAGACACCATACGTCGAGGGAGGAAGATTGGAAATGTTCACCCGAACATCCTCGAGCAATGCTTCGATAAGCTTCTCAAGAAACATAGGTCGGCTCTTGAAGAGCTCGAGCTCCTGCGGGTGGAGAAGCGGAACCTGGAGGAAAAGATCCTCAGTCCGACCACCCTTCAGTATGGCATAGAGAGGGGAGTGGCAGCGGCTCTTTTAGAGTCGCTGAAACTAGCTGAGGTCGAGGTATGTACTCCCAATGACGCTTCCCCAGTTCTCCCTAAACGAGAGACGCCTCGAAACGAGAATACGGAGGAGTCCACAAGGGCAAGGTAGAGGGAGCCTCGGTCAAAATACCAACTAGAGACGAGAAAGATGTTCCGCCATCTCCCCCAAAACAACCTGTTCACACTAGGAACAGCGAGATGGTGGAAAAGAAGAGAAAGAAGAAGAAAAGGGTTAAGAAGCCTTCAGCAAAAGAGGAAGAGGGTAGGACTGAGGTGACAGCCGGATCAAAAGAGGACCCACCGAGAGCGACGCCTACAGAGGAGGTGAAAGAACCTTAAGAGATTAAGGATCCCCCCAAGGCGGCCAAGACTACCAAGCCAGAACCCCCAAAGGTCAAGGGCCCCCCCCTAGATGGAAGGAGGACCTGACCCTGGTAGTTGAGTAGAGTGAGGATGCGGGGTCCAGGTTAATACTCGCGGTGCTGAAAAGCATCGCTGGTAGCATTCCTAGGCACTGCTATGACCTCAAAATGATTCGGGGTGGGGGAGCTGTGACTCTCATATTAAAGAACCTCGATGACAAGAAACTGGCCGTGGAGGCTATAGAGAGGGAGCCTGCACTGAGGCTAGGAGGCCTCAAGAGGGCCAGAAGGGAGCTGATTCTCTTGGGTGTCAACTCTAACATCAAAGAGGAGACGCTAAGAGAAATGGTGGTGCTCCAAAATTCGAGGTGTGAGGACTTCTTGGAAGGATACATGAAATTTTATCCAAAGAGTAAAAGGAGGCCCTACGCAACGAATTGGGTCATTTCAGGCCTAAAGGAGGCCACCATGAAATCCCTCCTTGGCAAGAAGAGGTTGAAGATAGGTGCCAGGATGGTACCTATCAGGGTGGATGAGGCAGTGTCAACTTGCTTCAGGTGCCTTAGGCCCGGTCTTATCGCAAGGACCTGCGAACACCCTAAGAGGTGTGGGAGGTGCGAGGGCGTGCACTCCCAAGAACAGAGATGCTATATGAAACCGGGTTGTTGGCTCTGTTTAGAGGACAACAAGAGGTACGGCAGGAATAATCATCGCCCCCGGAGTACGCAGTGCTCGGTGAAGGCCTGGTACGTGAACGGGAGGTGATGGTAGAGGGGCAAAACAAGGAGGTGTGGAGGTTCGTGCAGCTAAATTGCTCTCTTTCGAGGAGGAGCTCCGAGGAGCTAGACCGGATCATTAAAAGTGATCGCCCTCATGTTATCCTGGTGCAGGAGATGTACCTGGAGGATGACGGGAGGATGGGTCTAGATACTCGTTACGGTTTTTTCTCTAGCGAGAGCAACACACCCGCCTTACTGGTCCGGGGAGATTCTTGTTTGGGTTGTGGGTCCTGGGAAGGGGCGGAGGCTGTACAGATCGAGGCGGCGGATCTAAAACTGGTCTGCCTCTCTACGTACATACCACCTCAGGACAACGACTTCGGTAAGCTGGACTTCCTAAATGATTTTTTGGTTGGGAAGGAAGGGCATGAGATCGTGATTGGCGGAGATTTTAACGCGCGCACCCAGCTGTTTGGGGACAGGGAGGAAAATTCTAAAGGAAAGGCGTGGTCGATCTTGTTATTGGTCAGAGTCTGGAGATTTCGAACGTCTATGGTGAATCGACGTTTGCCACGAAAAACGGTGAAAACATCATAGACTTCTCCCTGGCAAGAACGAGCAGGATGCGGCGTTTGAGGTGGGAAACGGACACAACAGACGTAAGTGACCACATACTCATCAGGTTTGAGACCAGTTGTGAAGTGGAACCGCCATCAGTGGAGAGAGTTCTTCGGTACAGCATCAGGGGGCTTAACCTTGAAAGATTCAGACGCCGGTTTGCTTGCACACTTGGGAATAGATTGGCTGGAGCAGTTGACAGAATTTCTATTAATAGCATGGTCAATGAGCTCCACCAGGATATAACCAACGTGCAAAACCTTGGGGCCTGGATCTGGAAAGGTTACCGCATTTAAAAAGTTTAAACAGCCTTGGTGGACCGAGGAGCTGAAGATCGAGAGGAAGAGAGTCAGGGCCATGAGGAAGCTATTCCAGAATAGTACGGGCGAAGAGAGAGTTAGGAGAAGAATAGCTTTCCAGAAGGTCCTAGCAGGGTACAAGAGCAAAGAGGAAACACTGGAGGGAGCAGTGCAAAACCGTACTGGAGATTAATCCATACGGTCTCCCTTACAGGGCTGTCTCTGGGAAGATAAGGTGCTCCGCTAACTTGAGGCTACTTGAAGGGGAAGATGGGTTCAAGACTCAGGACCTGAAGGAGACCCTGGACCTCATCTTGGATCGGAACTTCGGAAACCAGGACCAGAGAACGAGATCTCTCTGACCAATTATGTTTGGTGGATCCGTTCTTTTCTGAGAATGAGGTGAAACTGGCGGCTTTCAAGTTCGGAAACAGGAAATCTCCTGGTCCCGACGGGATCGATAACACGGTCGTGAAAGCCCTGGTGAGGATGCATCGCTTCTTGCCAGGTTATTCAATAGGTGCCTGGACACTGGTACTTTTCCTGAGACATGGAAGGTTGCCCGAGTAGTGTTTCTAGAAAAGTCTGGTAGAAAGGGTAATTCTCCTAATGATTATCGTCCGCTTTCTTTACTAGCGTGTCTAGGTAAGGTTCTGGATAGCCTACTAGCTCAGCGACTGAAGCACTGGCTAGAGAGTAATGAGATCCTTTCCTCTTTCCAACATGGTTTTAGGGAAGGAAAATCCACAACCACAGCTCTAAACGAGGTGTTAGAGGGGGTTGATATGGGCTTAAATAAGGGTGCTTGGGTTATTCTCGTGGCCCTGGACATTGATGGCGCGTTCAACTCCATGAGCTGGAACAAGCTGATGAGAAATTTGGTGGGCTGAAGTTGGAAAGAAACTGTGCTAAGGGTTGCCCCCAGGGCTCTTGCTGCGGACCTATTCTGTGGAATCTCCTGGTAAACACCGTTTTCCAAGAGGAGCTACCTGAGGGAGCCAGGCTGGTTCTCTATGCTGACAACCAGTTCCTCATCATTGAGGCTGCTTCGAGAGCGAAGGCTGAGAAGTGTGTTGAAACTTCATTCCAAATCCTCTCGAACTGGGCCCATGACTCTGGCCTTAAGTTCAATGTCTCCAAAACTAAAGCCCTCAGCTTTAAATCTAGGGAGATAAGAACTAAAAGGAAAGGTATCAAATTGGAACACAAGCCTACTATCCGGATGGAAAACGGAGGGTAGCGTTGGTCAATAGGATGACCATCCTGGGGGTAGTCATTGATGACAAGATGGGTTGGCAATACCAGGCGGAGGAGATGGTGGCGAGAGGCAGGGAGGCCTTGTGCAGGCCTGTCCTGCTCTCAACGGGGGGGGGGGGGGGGGGGGGTGGAAGGAGGGTACTATTTTTAGGAACCTCTATCTCTCCTGTGTCGAGCCAATCGGGGGTTAAATTCATATTTATGTTAATTAGAAAATTTTTCTATATGGATAAGAGTCTTGTTCGAATCCCTTTCAGCTTTTTTTCCAGTTAGTGCTGCTGCTCCATAGAATAATGTCATCAGCGAAAAGTCCAATATTGGTTTTATGTGAATTTTTTTCTTCTATGCCTGCAATAAATAGGGTGAAGAGATTTGGGCTAAGGACTGATCCTTGTGGTAATCCTTTAACAATTTGAAGGTTTTAGATAGAGTGCCATTATATTTGACCCTGATGTATCTATTTTTAAGGAAATAATTTATCCAAGTGATAGCTTTTCCATCAATTTTGAAATGTTTGTATAATTTTGTAATTAACTTGTTTTTCCATACTTTATCAAAAGCTTGTGTAAGGTCTAAAAAAGAAGCTATGGTGTGGTTAGTTGGTTTTCTGTTTTGTGCATCTTTTACCTTTTGTGTGAAAAATTAGAGTTGGTCTATTGTCCTATGTCCTTTCCTAAATCCATATTGCTCTTATGGTAAGAGATTTCTTGTATTGAGGTGGTAGGTGAGTCGTCTGAGTATAATTTTTTTCCATTAATTTGCAGCAAATACTTGTGGGAGATAGGTCGGTAGTTTTTTGGGTCATCAGAAGATTTGTCAAGTTTTTTAATGGGAATTATTGTTGCAGTTTTTAGTCTTGAGGTAATTATCCAGTTTTCTAGGAGTTATTGAAAATATTAAGAAGTCTTTCTTTGCCAATTTTTCCCAAGTTTGATATCATTTGGCTATGGATTCCATCTGGCCCAAGAGTCTTGTTTAGGTTAGTGTTTTCTAATGTATAAGCTAGCTCTTTCATATTGAATTTTTTCATGGAAAAATATTATGAGTGCTGGTGACATTTTTACAGTCATGAATAATCATTCAGGCCTTTTTTTTCAACTTTCTTATCTTTTATTTCAAATTTGATTTTGCCAATTTTGGCCAAGTTTGATATCATTTGGCTATGGATTCCATCTGGCCCAAGAGTCTTGTTCAGGTCAGTGTTTTCTAATGCATAAGCTAGCTCTTTCATATTGAATTTTTTCATGGAAAAATATTATGTGCTGGTGACATTTTTACAGTCATGAATAATCTTTCGGGCCTTTTTTTAACTTTCTTAACTTTTATTTCAAATTTGATTTTACTACTTATTTGATATGAATTACCTAAAAGATTGGCAGCATTTTTGTCATTAGTTGCTGGTGTCCAACTGTATTCTTAATCATTTTATTTTTTCAATTTGTGACTGGGATCTTTCAATTTGTTTTGCCAAATGCCAAAGTTTTGTATTTGGGTTTCTTGGTTTCAGGTTTTCACAAGTTTGTTTTCATTTTTCCCTTTTGACATTTACGTATAATCTTTTTATTTTTGCATTCACAATGTTCAGTTCAGTTCTACAATTTGTTTGGTTTTGGGTGCACTTTTCCGTAGTTCATTTTTTTAGTTATAAGTGTTTGAATATTTTTTGCCTAGTGTGTATAATTTGGAATCTGTGCTGAGAAGATGTAAGAAAACATCTACCTATGTTTCCCCACGTGACGCAGCGGAGCGTGACCTCGGCTGCACGGGTGAGTCAGTTGTTGTTTGGCTCTCTGTATCAACGGACATTAAAACATGGTGGCAGCGATAGCTGGATAAAATACGAACCCGTATATCGCAAAATATCGATTTTTGCGTACCTTGGAAGATAATTCAACATGGCTCAGATTCAACCTCCAGAAACTTTCGACTTCTCGACTCCCAACGAATGGCCCAAATGGAGGAAAAGATTCGAACGATACCTCGTGGTCAGTGGAATGAAGAAGAAAGAGGAGGCGGACAAGATCGATTTGTTCATGTACTTGATGGGTGACCGCGCGGATGATATATTCAGGACCTTCAAGTTCGAAAAGGAGGAAGAGGCAACGAAAATTGATTCCGTCCTCAAGGCGTTCGACAGCCACTTCTGTGTCAGGAAGAATATTATCTACGAACGTGCGAAATTTAATTCAAGAATCCAAGAGGATCGGGAGCCAGTGGACGAATTCATCACTTCATTGTACAAATTGGCTGATAGTTGCGAATTTGAGGGTCTTCATGAGCAGTTGATCCGTGACCGAATAGTGGTTGGAGTGAGGGACAAAGCTTTATCTGAAAGAATGCAGTTGGACAGCGAACTGACTTTGGAAAAGGCGGTGAAAATGGTTCGACAGCAGGAAGCCGTTCGACAGCAGCAAGTCGACCTGCAGCGTCCCTCAACAAGCCAAAAGGTCAATCAGGTGAAGTTCAACTCGAAGAAACAATCACCGAAACAACAACAGCAACCTTCGAGGAAGAAGGAGAAGTCAGCCAGAACAAGATCACGATGTCCAAAGTGCGGAGGTTTCACCCACAGGGAAGGACAGGCTTGCCGTGCTGAAGGACAGAAATGTAACCTGTGTTCAAAAACAGGCCATTTTGCAAATTGCTGCCCAGATAAGCAGGCGAAGACTGCGGAGGTCAAAGCTGTTTCTGAACTTGATGAAGAAATTGGTTTTCTCCTGGAGGTCTCAGCTGTGGAGGATTCATCTAATCTCGATAATGATGAAGACGAGTGCAGGAGGCGATGGACAGCAGAAATCCAAGTGAACGGGAAAAAGGTGAAGTTCAAGCTCGACTCCCAGGCGGATGTTACATGTGTTCCTCTGTGTCTCTTCAAGAAGATAATGGGACAGCAACGACTAGTGAAAAGTGATATCAACCTTAGAGCTGCTGAATTTTCCGAACTTCAGACTGTGGGTATGTTTATATCAACGCTGCGAAATGGCAATTATGAAATCAAGGAGAAGATTTATGTCATTCGTCGTTTGAGTGAACCTCTTCTGAGTCGCCGGGCATGTGAGCTCTTGAACCTGGCGAGGCGAATTGAAGTGGTTGCGACGAGAATTAACCCGATCAAAGACGAGATGTTGACGAAGATTTTTGAAGCTCAACAAGAAGATACGACCCTGAAAGCAGTAGTCAACTACCTTGAGAAAGGCTGGCCAGATAAGAAGAAAATGTCACAGGCTCTGCTCTCTTATTGGCATGTCAAGGATGAACTCGGCGTTCAAAATGGACTACTGATGCGTAGCTGTCGTCTTGTTATTCCAGCAAGTATGAAACTGGAGATCCTAGATAAGTTGCACGCTGGGCACTTCGGGATTACAAAAACAAGACTTCGCGCACGTGAGACGGTATGGTGGCCTGGAATTTCGGAAGAGATCGCGGAAACGGTCAGAAAGTGCAGTGTCTGTATCCAGGAAGCCGTCTCAAAACATGAACCTTTGATACCAACCAACTTTCCCACACGACCGTGGCAAAAGATTGGAATGGATTTGTTCAAGTTCGAGAATAAGTGGTATCTAGTCGTCATTGACTATTATTCTCGATTTCCTGAAGTGGTTCAGCTGGATCGGCTCACAGCCAATGTGGTGGTGCGTGGTTGCAAATCCATATTTGCCAGACATGGAATACCAGAAACTGTTGTAAGCGATAATGGGACGCAATTTGGAGCTGCTCGTGAATTTGCAAATTTCGCAAGGCAGTACGGATTCACACATGTCACTTCAAGTCCTCGATTCCCGCAGAGCAATGGGATGGCAGAAGCAGGTGTGAAAATTGCTAAGTTGATCCTCAAGAAAAATCAAGACCCATCGCTTGGACTCCTGGAGTATCGATCGACCCCTTTGGAGAACGGTTACAGCCCTGCTGAGCTTCTCATGGGACGTAAACTCCGAACGACCTTGCCAATTGCACCAGAGAATCTTAATCCAAAGTTGGTGGACTCTCAGACCCTGAAAAGAAAGGAGGGGAGAAGGAGAAAGGATATGAAATCCAGATATGATCGACGCTGCGGAGCTACGGACATGGAGGAGCTATCCGAAGGTGACACGGTTTGGATTACAGATATGCGAACCTGGGGGATTGTAAAGAAGAAAGCATCGACACCAAGGTCGTATATGGTTGATACTCCAGTTGGGACTTTACGTCGAAACAGGTTCCATCTACGAAAAGGAGTTACAGTGCAATATCCAGCCGACCCATCGACGCCGACCTTTTCGGGGGAGGAACTGGTTGAAAATGAAAAGACCCCGTTTGTGGATTATCCCTCTAACGACTCAGAAGACGGCCAGATAAGAACCCGGAGTGGACGAATTGTTAAACCTGTGGATCGCCTTCATTATTAATTATATTATGCATTTAAAGTTTGTAATGTATATATATATTTCAAGTCTTAAAAAGGGGGATGTGCTGAGAAGATGTAAGAAAACATCTACCTATGTTTCCCCACGTGACGCAGCGGAGCGTGACCTCGGCTGCACGGGTGAGTCAGTTGTTGTTTGGCTCTCTGTATCAACGGACATTAAAACAGAATCCAATTCTTAATATTACCTCTTGGTATTGAAACTTTGGCTGCTTTAATAATGGTGTTTTTGAAAGATATCCAATTAGCCTTTTTGAAGTTCCAGAATTTTTTTTAATTGAGCTGGTTTTGGTCTTGGTGCTAATTTCAATCAAATTAGGCAAATGATCACTTCCAATACTTTTTAATATTTACTATTTGCATTTGTGGAAAATGTCAGGATAGTAAAAACTTATATCAAGTGCTTGTGCAGTATTATAGCTGTATGAATGATGGGTAGGATTCCCATCATTTAAGCACATGAAGGCATTGTCGTTAAATATGTTTGATAGTATTTTGCCTCTTGGGTTTGGCGTGGAACATCCCCATAGTTGATTTTTGGCATTAAGGTCACCTACAATAATAGTGTTGTCTGTAAGAAATTGAGCCATTTTTCATCGTCAATAAGTGTATTGTTTAGAGGGTGATACATATTGTATATGTTGATGGCTTTGTTTTGATTGAGGTAGACTTTCATACTTTGGGCTTCGAGGTCTGATGTGTTTGGAATATTAACGGCTATTTCCTCATAGTACAAATCCTTGATTAAAAATGCTAGGTCACCCCCTTTAACAGCATATACAGATGGATCTTCAGACCTTAGCCTGAGTTATGGAGGGGCCGGAATTAACATAATACTGCAAGATGGAACACACATCAAAATTAAAGAAGGAGCAGGACAGATTTCGTCAAACTTCACTTGTGAACTGACAGCTATCTGGAAAGCCCTTGATGTATGCCTTAACCAACCATCCCTGCATCAAGCAGACGGAATTTTAATATACAGCGACTCAATATCCGCTCTAGAAGCATTGAGAAGGGCAATACTAAAATCACACAGAAAATACACTCGTTACTTACCCAACTGGAACCATTGGAGAAGAACTGCATTCTACAAAGGATTCCTGCCCATGTTGGGATCGGGGGTAATGAAATGGCATTTGAATTGGCTAAGGAAGCCAGAAAGTTGGGCCAAAGGAGAGAACAAATGTCATTAATTGACGCTGATGCTTTGTCAAAATACAAGATAATTAAACAAAAAATAAGAAAAGATCAAAATGCGAAATAAACTCTGAGAGAAAACTGACAAAAACTATAACAAGACTTAGAATAAAACACTATAAAGGAATGACAATACATCCAGATGGCACAAGAACCTATAGGACATGCAACAACTGTCCTTAGTGGAACTAACACCTACCTATATATTCTCATACCCAGAAATGGCCGCAGCCTTGCGGAAAATTGACACAGACCCAGAGCAGCAGCTTTACACACCCAAGATAGTGGATATTGCTGTTGCTGTGATGGAGATGCATGGAGACATCTGAGGCTCTTTATTGGACACGACAACAACAACAACGGCATTCCAGAGTAAAATGAATTATCAGGGATAGATACATATTTTTCAAATGAATTAAAATAAATATAATCGATACTGAGAGAGAGTTGAATTAAAAATATTAGAAATTTATTATCTTCGAAAACAAACCGTATCTAAAGTATCTTTTTTTTTTTTGCTACATGTTTTAATTTGCATATACCTATTTTACATATCTCAGATTGTATTTAAAAATCGTTAACCATTTCTTCTAACTTTTGGCGAAATGGTGTTTTATTAATTTATCATTTGATATTATTAGCGTTCTTTCCTGGTATTCAAAAAGGAAAAATACGTGTCGTTCAGTTATATTTTTCAATTTATCAAACAATTTGGCCGCTGAATATCTGAATCTGGTAGAGCGCCATCTAGCGAATAAAGTTGTAACTAAAATCAATTTCGAATTTTTCATTATTTGCCATAAAAAATCCCATTGCATCCTGAACATAATGGTGTTTACCGCATTGCTCTAGCGCAAATATTCGCGGAGTTATTAATTTTTAAAGTTGTGCGGGACTTTTGGATCACCCTGTATATTAGATAATAATACGTGTATGAAGTGTAATCATTTCATAAAATAATATTCTCTTGAACATATGTAATTTATAAGAATATAACCAGAAACATCCTTATTTCTATAAAAATGAAATCCAAAATTTATGTTTGTTATCGCGTTGCGCAAAATCTACAAAATCAATCATTATGAAATTTCGCATGTAGGTAGCTGAAGATTTCGTTTAAGACATAGGGTATTGAAAAAAAAAATAAAAAGGTTAATGTGCTTTTTTTTTTAATGTAAAATCAAAAAGCGTTAATTCCAGCCTTTCACCGCTTGGCGCAGCACTGGTCGCGACGATAAATGAATTTGATAGGTTAAAAATTTTACATTTAGTTTGTTTACACGATGGATGTTTTTAAAGGGTAAGATTATCCAATCGCCGTGTAACTTTAAGAAGTTATTTACTATACTACTGGGAAGGTTTCTGGTATTATATATAAAGTGAAATTAGTGATGCGAGTATAATGATGGTGTGTATGTATAGAGAAAATATTTAAAAGAGAATAGTGCAAATAGGGGAAAGGTTTAAGGTTTAAAATAAATTTTGAGTAATGAATATAATTAAGGTTCCTTTTTTCAATACAAAATAAGAAAGAGCTTGTGTTTGTTGACTATTTCAAACTTCTATATAGGAATAAAGGGAACCCTACATTATTCCCAACCTTGTATTGTTCTTGGTTACTTCAGAGGAAAGTTATAGCTTGATTTTTTCAGATGGTTTTTTGCCTTTCCCTGCATCCCAATGTGGTCATCCTTTTCTCTGAACAAATTTGTTTACATAGATAAAGAGAAAATAATTTTGTATAATAATCATTTATTTCGCTAAGAAAAGTTCTAATTATGTAATTATTTAGCTGTATATAAATATATCTTTCAGTTTCTTGGAAAGTTGTCAAACCCGGACAGTTGGCGACTTTCTTACGCTCCAGGAGTCCGGGTTATGTACAGAATAATAATATAATAATTTCTTGGAAAGTTACCTGTCGAAGGACATCAAAGTCCGAAAGCTTGTCGAATTTACAGTTTTAATAAAAGAAACTCGTCGCCATTAACTTTTGTTCCTTTTTCAAGATAAATATATAACATATACCTTTTTGTTTTTAATATAGGAAGACATCAAATATAATTGAATTAAAGATCAATGAAAAATATATAAATAAATATTTTCAGAAGCGATTGATGCTCTATAAAAATTTTAAATCTATATTAATCACAACTTACAAAATAATAAAAAATTGTAAATATTTTTGTATTATAGATTTTTCTTGTTTAATATATAGGCGAAAAATATATTTACATTTTTGATAAATAATAATAGCCTGCCAAGAAATATATAAATTTTATGATAAAATTGGCATTTGTCTCGTGTAATTGCATAGCTATTACCCAGTGGCAGGTTGTTTTTTTCTTATGAAAAATGAGGATAATTTCACATGTGTGAAATTTTATAGCGTGTCTGTCATTTTTCTTTCTTTCCTATCAAATTAGGTATCAGTAGCTAAGTGGAGTCCTTCTATGCTATAAATACAGGGTGATCCAAAAGTCCCGCACAACTTTAAAAATTAATAACTCCGCGAATATTTGCGCTAGAGCAATGCGGTAACCACCATTGTATTCAGGATGCAATGGGATTTTTTATGGCAAATAATGAAAATTTCCAAATTGATTTTAGTTACAATTTTATTCGCCAGATGGCGCTCTACCAGAATCAGAGATTCAGCGGTCAAATTGTTTGATAAATTGAAAAATATAACTGATCGACACGTATTTTTCCTTTTTGAATACCAGGAAAGAACCCTAATAATATCAAATAACAAATTAATTAAACACCACTTCGCCAAAAGTATGAAGAATTGGTTAACGATTTTCAAATACAATCAGAGATATGTAAAATAGGTAAATGCAAATTAAAACATGTAGCAAAAAGAAAATTGATATTTTAGATACGGTTTGTTTCCGAAGATAATAAATTTCTAATATTTTTAATTCACAACTCTCACTCAGTATCGATTATGTTTATTTTAATTCATTTGAAAAATATGTTTCTATCTCTGATAATTTATTTTACTCTGGAATGCCGTTGTTGTTTTGTCGTGTCCAATAAATAGCCTCAGATGTCTCCATGTATCTCTATCACAGCAGCAGCAGCAATGTCCACTATCTTGGATGTATAAATCTGCTGCTCTGGGTCTATGTTAATTTTCTGCAAGGCTGCGGGCATGAGAATATGTGGGTAGGTGTTAGTTCCACACCAGGACAGTTGTTGCATGTTCTATAGGTTCTTGTGCCATCTGGATGTATTTTCATTCCTTTATAATGTTTTGTTCTAAGTCTTGTTATAGTTTTTGTCAGTTTTCTCTCAGAGGTTATTTCACATATTTGATCTTTTCTTATTTTTTGTTTAATTATATTGTATTTTGCCAAAGCATCAGAGTCAAATACTGACATTTGTTCTTTATTTTGGCTCAGCTTTCTGGCTTCCTTTGCCAAATCAACTGCCATTTCATTACCCCCGATCTCAACACGGGCAGGAATCCATTGTAGAATGCATTTATTCTCCACTGATTCCAGTTGGGTAAGTAACGAGTGTATTTTCTGTGTGATTCTAGTATTGCCCCCTTCTGAATTGCTTCTAGAGCGGATATGGAGTCGCTGTATATTAAAATTCCTTCTGCTTGATGCAGGGATGGTTGGTTAAGGCATAAATCAAGAGCTTTACAGATAGCTGTCAGTTCACAAGTGAAGTTTGACGAAATCTGTCCTGCTCCTTCTTTGATTTTGATGTTTGTTCCATCTTGCAGTATTATGTTAATTCCGGCCCTTCCATTACTCAGGATAAGGTCTGAAGATCCATCTGTATATGCTGTTAAAGGGGATGGCCTAGCATTTTTAATCAAGAATTTGTACTATGAGGACATAGCCGTTAATATTCCAAACACATCAGACCTCGAAGCCCAAGGTATCAAAGTCTACCTCAATCAAAACAAATCCATCAACATATACAATATGTATCACCCTCCAAACAATACATTTATTGACGATGGAACAATGGCTCAATTTCTTACAGACAACTCTATTATTGTAGGTGACCTTAATGCCAAACATCAACTATGGGGTTGTTCTACGCCAAACCCAAGAGGCAAAATACTATCAAACATATTTGACGACAATGCCTTCATGTGCTTAAATTGATGGGAATCCTACCCACCATTCCTACAAGCTATATAACTGTACAAGCCCTTGATATAAGTTTTTACTATCCTGACATTTTCCACAAATGCAAATAGCAAATATTAAAAAGTTTTGGAAGTGATCATTTGCCTAATTTAATAGAAATTAGCACCAAGACCAAAACTAGCTCAATTAAGAAAAATTCTGGAACTTCAAAAAGGCTAATATGATATCTTTCGAAAACACCATTATTAAAGCAGCCAAAGTTTCAATACCAAGAGGTAATATTAAGAAATGGATTCCAAATTATACACACCAGGCAAAAAATATTCAAACACTTATAACTAAAAGAAATGAACTACAAAAAAGTGCACCCAAAACCAAACAAATTGTAGAACTGAACTGAACATTGTGATTGCAAAAATAAAAAGATTATACGTAAATGCGAAGAGGGAAAAATGGAAACAAACTTGTGAAAACCTGAACCCAAGAAACCCAAATACCAAACTTTGGAATTTGGCAAAACAAATTGACAGATTCCAGCCACAAACTGAAAACACAAATATGATTAAGAATACAGATAGTACACCAGCAACTAATGACAAAATTGCTGCCAATATTTTAGGTAATTCATATCAAATAAGTAGTAAAATCAAGTTTGAAAAAAGGCCCGAAAGATTATTCATGACTGTAAAAATGTCACCAGCACTCATAATATTTTCCATGAAAAAAATCAATATGAAAGAGCTAGCTTATGCATTTAGAAAACACTGACCTAAACAAGACTCCTGGGCCAGATGGAATCCATGGCCGAATGATATCAAACTTGGGCAAAATTGGCAAAGAAAGACTTCTTAATATTTTCAATAACTCCTGGAAAACTGGAAAATTGCCTCAAGACGGTAAAAATGCAACAATAATTCCCATTAAAAAACTTTACAAATCTGCTGATGACCCAAAAAACTACCGACCTATCTCCCTAACAAATATTTGCTGCAAATTAATGGAAAAAATTATACTCAGACGACTCACCTACCACCCCGACACAAGAAATCTCTTACCAGAAGAACAATATGGATTTAGGAAAGGACATGGGACAATAGACCAACTCTTATTTTCACACAAAAGGTAAAAGATGCACAAAACAAAAAACCAACTAACCACACCATAGCTGCTTTTTAGACCTTACACAAGCTTTTGATAAGGTATGGAAAAACAAGTTAATTGCGAAATTATACAAACATTTCAAAATTGATGGAAAAGCTATCACTTGGATAAATGATTCCCTTAAAAATATATAAATCAGGGTCAAATACAATGGCACTCTATCTAAAACCTTCAAATTATATCAAGGATTACCACAAGGATCAGTCCTTAGCCCAAATCTCTTCACCCTATTTATTGCAGGCATAGAAGAAAAAATTAACATAAAACCAATATTGAAATTTTCGCTGATGACATTATTCTATGGAGCAGCAACACTAACTGGAAAAAAGCTGAAAGGGATTTGAACAAGACTCTTCTCCACTTAGAAAAATTTGCTAATAAACATAAATTAGAATTTAACCCCCAAAAATCTGAAACCTGTCTTTTTACTACCGATAAGAAACTATACAAAATAAGACCAAATATGCAATATAATAAACATCCTAAATATCTCGGCTACACCCTGGATCCAGAAATTAACTCCAGTAAGCATATTGAAGGAGTTGTTAGAAAAGGAAGACACCGACTAAAAATCTTGAAATATATTTCAGGAAGAGTGGGGAGCTGAAGCAACAACACTAAAATTAACTTACACATCTCTAATGAGACCTATCTTGGAATATGGATATCAAATCTATGGTATATCATCTGAAACAAATCTAAAAACACTGGAAAGGATACAACTAAATGCAGCTAGAATTATTGCAGGTCTTCGAAAAACCTGCCATAATAATATTGTACTTTACGAGGCAGACATTATGCCCTTGAAGGATATAATAAGCTACAATCTGCCAAAATATATAAACAAAATCAAGAGTTATGAAAATAAACACAGAACTTTCAATTACATACTTAATTGGGAACCCAATATAAGACTCAAAAAAGCAGGCCCTCCTCACCTGGTCAAAAGAAATGAATTTTTAAAATATAAAGTGGAAAAATATTATTTAGCTGAAAAAATATCTCCATGCGAACCACTAACAAAATGTTATTTTTAATGCCACTTTAAATGAACCCACCAACAGACAATACCAAAATCCAGAATACTTAAAACAATTATCATTAGAAATAATTAATAAAATGCAATAACGATCTATACCGATGGTAGCAGAGACGAGTTGGGACACACTGGCAGTGGCTCTCTCATTAAAACCACAAATGGCAATGAGAAAATAAACAGAAGAAACCCAGAATTTTGCTCAGTCTTCGGATCAGAACTTATAGCCATCTATGAAGCCTTAAAATCCACCAGAAACATTAAACATCACGATATATGGATTCTTACTGATAGTAGAAGTGCCATACAACACTTGAGTCACACAGGGGATCTTAGAGACAAAGTAAGCAGGAACATAATTGGTTATCTCCAAAAACTCTCAATACCTCAAAAATTCACCTTCAATGGATACCCTTACATGTTAGCATTGAAGGCAATGAAGCTGTTGATGCGCTAGCGAAAAAAGGCACAAAAGAACCCTTGCTACAGAAAAATAAACTTACTTTAAAGAAATAGAAACAGTAGCCAAAATAAACAAGAACTGGAGGATCCCACCTAAGCACAGTTGGTATACCCTAGAAGCAGATGGCCACCCAGATCTTTAGGTCCACAAGCCGGCATGCGAAGCATGCCCTTCGCTGCTATTCTGTTCAACTCATAAGCCAAGTAACGGTATCCAAGCTAGTGCTTAGACATTGTACCTGGAAACACCACCTCCCAGACAACGTATCTGGAAGGATTTCTATACCGGTGGCCTTTAATCACAGCAAAATAGGAAACTATCTACTGTGTCCAGCAGGGACCGCGGGGAGGCAACCCCCGGTCGACTCTGTTCACTCACAGCTGAGGAAAAGCTCAGCTGCCACGTCGTGGGCTTTCTCAAGAAGCTTGCTGTGATTTCTCAGCAGCTTACTCTCGATCGCGCCCCTCGCCCTCCTTCTCTCTTCCTGCACACTACTACCCATGGACAATCCAAGACGTAGTGGCGTGCATCCACATCCCTTTCTCCATAGACGCAATCAGGGTTTCTCTTAATTTTAAATCTGTGGAGACTCCTGGGAAATGGCCCATGTCCCGAACTACCCTAATGAGTTTGTGGGACATTACCTTACAGAGGTACTTGGGTGTTGTTACCCCATTGAATACCTCTCTCCCCTTCACACTGTTTCTCCATCTGTCCAACCATAAGTCCTGGACGTGCCCCCTGATCCTCCTATAAACTTATTTCTTGGTCACTGGGGTCCTCAGTGATCTACCTCTAAAGCATCCTGCCTTAGCGATCCTGTCTGCGAACTCATTACCTTCGATGAGGCTGTGTCTCCTAAGCCAAGGGAGCTCCGGAGCCCGCGTCATCATCTCCAGCTCCTGGATTATTTGATGCGCGAGTTGCCCTTTCTCCAGATTGATGGCGACGAGGGCCGACATACAATCTGAATAGAGGCAGTCCGGGCTGAAGTTCTTCTCGGCACACACTCTGAGGGCTACCCTGATCGCAACCAGCTCGGCTGAAAAGACCAATTCGTCCACTCTGAGTGTTAAACTTTCTTGGAAGATCAGCTCTCCATTAGTGAATATCACTACCCCAGCTCCAGTATTGGTTCCAGACTTACTACAATCAGTGAAAACCTCCGTGTCAATCCCTGTCGGCCCTCCAGGACTCCAATTCCACTTTGGCAACCACTGCGGAGGCTTCCTTGGATCCCTCTTCGATTCCAGGGCCCCCGCCTCAAGTCCCAGGGCATCTTCCCTATTCTATCAGATCTTCTGTCTGATGGTCTCCTCCTCTAGTGTCAATCCGAGGGGAATAAGCCCAGCGAGGACCAATAAGGCTTCACTGCTGTTAGTGCGATATCCCCCTGTGATTCTGAGTGCCGCTGTCCTCTGCACTCTCTCTAGAGTTGTTGCCACCTTCTGATCCCTGTTTCAGCGCCACCAATCCCCGGAGGCATATAGCAAGATTGGCTCGACACAAGAGAGGCAGATGTTCCTAAAAATAGTACCCTCCTTCTCCCCCCCCCCCTCCCCTGTTGAGAGCCAACCAGGACAGGCCTGCACAACGCCTCCCTGCCTCTCGCCACCATCTCCTCCGCCTGGCATTGCCAACCCATCTTATCATCAATGACCACCCTCAGAATGGTCATCCTATTGACCAACGCTACCCTCCGTCCTTCCATCCGGATAGCCGGCTTGTGTTCCCATTTGATCCCTTTCCTTTTAGTTATTATGTCCCTAGGCTTAAAGCTGAGGGCTTTAGTTTTGGAGACATTGAACTTAAGGCCAGAGTCATGGGCCCAGATCGAGAGAATTTGGAGAGAAGTTCCAACACACTTATCAGCCTTCGCTCTCGAAGCAGCCTCAATGATGAGGAACTGGTCGTCAGCATAGAGAACCAGCCTGGCTCCTTCAGGGAGCTCCTCCTGGAAAGCGGTGTTTACCAGGATATTCCACAGAATAGGTCCGCAGCAATAGCCCTGGGGGCAACCCCTAGCACAGTTTCTTTCCTACTTCCGCCCACCAAAACTGAGGCTAATCCGTCTATCCCTCAGGAAGTCACGAACCAAGCTGCACAAATTATCAGGACAACCCATGTCCATCAAATTTCTCATCAGCTTGTTCCAGCTCATGGAGTTGAACGTGCTATCAATGTCCAGGGCCACGAAAAGAACCCAAGCACCCTTATTTAAGCCCATCTCAACCCCCTCTAAAACCTCGTTTAGAGCTGTGGTTGTGGACTTCCCTTCCCTAAAACCATGTTGGAAAGAGGAAAGGAGCTCATTACTCTCTAGCCAATGCTTCAGTCGCTGAGCTAGTAGGCTATCCAGGACCATACCTAGACACACTAGTAAAGAAAGCGGACGATAATCATTAGGAGAATTACCCTTTCTACCAGACTTTTCGAGAAGCACTACTCGGGCAGCCTTTCATGCTTCAGAAAATGTACCAGTGTCCAGGCACCTATTGAATAACCTGGAAAGAAGCGATGGGTGCATCCTTACCAGGGCTTTCACGACCGTGTTATCGATCCCTTCGGGACCAGGAGATTTACTTTTCCCGAACTTGAAAGCCGTCAGTTTCACCTCATTCTCAGAAAAGGGCGGATCTACCAAACCACAAGTGGTCAGAGAGATCTCGTCCTCTGGTTCCTCGTTTCCGAAGTGCCGATCCAAGTTGTTTTTATTTTGTCTTCTGCTTTCGAGCGAGTAGGTCTAGAACACATTCTCTCTGAATTTTGGCATTGTTGGTGGATGAAACAGCACCAGTGATTATTTTGGCCGCTTTTGCTTGAACACTGTCTAATCTTACTTTTAGTGATGAGCTTGAGGGAGCCCAAACCGGTGTTGCATATTCCATTATCGGCCTTATTAAGGTGGTATATCTTGTTCTGAGAATTCTGGGTTTTGCTCCCCAATTTGTTCCACATAGCCTTCTCAGAATGTTTAGTTTTCTGATAGCTCTATTTGAGGTGCTAATTATGTGTTCTGAAAATTCCAATTCCTCATCAATAATAATTAAAATAATTTTGTTGACATCTTGTCAATACATGCACAGTCTGCACTATTAAAAAAAGATAATATGCATTATATACACTATATACAATGAATATGGCGCCTCTGCCAGCGCTGCAGAATTTGGTGGAGAATCGCCAGTGGGTCTCCAGCGACATCACGCATTTTGCGATCTACGATGAATACGTAGATCGCGTACTTCGCCGCTTAGGAGATGGTGATGGCGTGGTCCTCGAGACCAACTTGAAAGATCCAGGACTGCAGTATCACACCTAGGTATTATGGATTTCTAATTTTATCAATTATTTGTTTGTTTATGCTTATTTTGTGGTTATATTTATGCCTTTTTCCCTGTGAGTGGAGAAGAGGCATAGGTTTGGTTTTATTGTGTTTATGGTCATTTGGAGTTCCATTGCCCACTTCTCCAGTCCTCTCATTGATGTTTTCAGTATTTTTTACGATTTTTCTATGCTGCTACTTGTGTACCATATGGCTATATCATCTGCATAACAGGCAACCTTTGTGTCTTCAGTGAGGTAAGGATGGATGTCGTTAATATATAGCAGGTAGAGTAGAGGACTGAGCACAGATCCCTGAGTTACACCAGCCCATGTTCTTCCTTCCTTGGAAAATTCTCCATTGACCCGAACCTTTAACCTTCTTCCCCTTAAGAAGTCTTGCAATCCAGATTAAGGTTTTTCCTCTTACTCCGATGTTGTGCAGCTTTTCACGTAATTTCTCCCTCCACACTCGATGAAAAGCTGAGGTCATATCAAGGAATATAGCCGTTGTCTTCTTTGGCGGTTTTTCCTAGAAATCTATTATTGATTGACAGAAGTAGAACAGTTTATCAGTCATACAGTGCTGGGATCTATAGGCAGTTTGGTAGAGGTTTATTTATTATTGTTAGTGAGCCAGACTATGAGCCTAGAGTGGATAATTCGTTCGGGTATTTTACAAAGTATGCTGGTGAGAGCAATTGGCCGATAGTTCTTGTATTCCTTGGCATCTTTGTTTGGCTTCAGTATTGGCACTATAATTGATATCTTCCGATTCTTTGGTAGTTTACCAGTTTGCCATGAAATGTTCGTAGGAGTTGATTATTAGCTTTGTCTTCAAAGTGTTTAATCATTTGACCAAAGATTAGATTATCTCTTGGTGACCTCTTGGATTTTTTTATTGATAAGTTTAGCTCATTCAATCTGAAGTCTCTCGAGAAAATATCTTGTTGATGGAAGTTTCTTGCTTGTTTAACTAACTGGTTTATATTATTTTTAGAGTCCTGTCTTCATTCGTATAGTTGAGTATGGAAGTGCTCTTGAAAGATATTCAGCAATTATGTCAGCCATCTGTTTGTTCTCGTTCTCGCTGTTCTATTCATATCGGTTAGAGTATTGGAGGATTGGTGTTGGTTTTGATTGTTCTCTAACACTCTAATCATATTCCAGTGTTGGCTGTCCTTTCTTGGATCCATTTTTTCGCAGAATTCTGCCATTTTTCTTGTTTGCATATCCAAATTTCTTGTTCTATTTTGTGACTAATTTCAATGAGTTCCTTTCTGTTTTCTTCTGTTTTATTTTTTAAGAAGTTCATTGATATTGTCTCTCTCTCTGAAATCATTGCCTCGATGTTGTGGTCCTTCCAGTAAGGTATCCACAGGTCTTTACGTCTACCTCTAGGTATCGATGCTTTTGCAGTTTTTGAAATGTTCGAAGAGAATTTTTCCAAGTTTTTGTCAAGCGTTCTGTAATTCAATTTTTCGTTGCACAGTTCTTCAAGCTTTTCTTTGAATTTTTTTTTCAAAGCGGCTTTCCTAAAGTTCCATGTTCTTTTATTCTAATGGACATTCTCAATTTTGAAGTTTAGGGTTGTTAAAATTGGTCTGTGATCACTGATTGCACTTTTCAGAATTTTCCATTGTGTTGTGGGTGCGATGTTGTAATTTATCGCTGTGATGTCTATTGCGGATTCTGTGCCTGTAGACTTAGATAGATAGGTGTTCTCTCCGTTATTTAACGGTGTAAGGTCGAGGTCGGTTAACATGTCCTCAACCTGCTGACTTTTGTTATCCTGGACAGGTGATCCCCAAATTGAACTTTTGGCGTTAAATTCGCCGAGTATGATTGTGATATCCGAAGACGCTTCACTTAATGTCTCTATTGTGTGTACCCATACAAAATTCAAAGATTTCACGAGCTGAAAGTTGGCGATTTTGAGATGCGTAAAGAATTCGCTGCATGGGTTTTCCGGCAAATTGATATTGATGAAAACTGGCTGTCGAATGTTCTGTGAACAGATGATGCTCACTTTTCTCTAAACGGAGAATTTAACATTCAAAACAGCCGCATTTGGGCAACAGACAACCCTAGGACTTTTACAGAAATGCCACTTTACCAGCCTAGAGTTACAGTTTTGTGTGGGTTCACTTATTTTATTATTGGGCCATTTTTCTTTGAAAAATCAATGGAAGAACTTTTAAAACCGTTTTTGTAACTGGTGAACGTTATGTTCAAATTTTGAGAGAAAAGGGTATTCCCATATTGCAGGGCAAAAGCGAAATAACATTCATGAAAGATGGAGGACCTCCTCATATCTCCCGAGGTGCCAAACAATTGCTGAAGGATACGTTCGGTGAAAATCGTGTGATAAGTCGCCACTTTATATACCAGTGGCCTCCAAGATCACCACACTTGACGCCTTGCGATTTCTGTCTATGGGTGTACATTAAGTCGTGTGTTTATCGATGCTGGCCTACCACATTGGCCATGTTGAAGGCTTCTATCAGATGGTACGTTTTATCAATTTCAACAGATATGTTATTTAATGCTGTCCATTCTGTCATTTATCGTCTGCAGGCGGTGATTGAGAATGAAGGGTGCCATATTGAGCATGGATTGTGACCTAATACAAGAGAGAAGGCAGTTACCTCATGTGTTATTTAAGCTGCTATGTATCATATTATCTAACAATATTTTGCAGCTTTTTGTGTTGGGTTATGGGGATAATAAATGCTGTCCTCACATCTTGACTCTTTTTTTTTTTTTGTGAACAGTAATATTTTGTTTGTCATTTGCTCACATATTATGTCGTGCATACTAGAGTGTTATAACTTCTCGAATAACACTGGTACACACAATTTTTCCCTTTATGTTTACTTTTCGCTTTTCGCTCATTAAAAGAAATATCATAAGGAATATTTTCTGTACACCAATAACTTTAGAAATTTTGTGCAAAAAAAATAATACAAAATGATTTTACTACCACGTTTTTCAACGCAAAAGGTCGATTTAAAAATTATTTTTATTTGAGGGGACACATTTTTCAAAATTGTGTACAGTATAATAAACAATGATAACATTTGACAAGCCCATAGGATATTTGGAATAAAGTACGACAAATATATTTTGTCACTCCCCTCTATATTTCATTTGTTAGATCATGACAAATATTCAGTGCCATCATAATTTTTGATACTATATTAACATTTCAAAAATTCGTGTATTGATATCAGCAGTGTTTTTCAAACATTCAATCTATTTCACAAAACCCCATATAAAACATAAATATTTTTGCTACATGTTTTAATTTGCATTTACCTATTTTACATATCTCTGATTGTATTTGAAAATCGTTAACCAATTCTTCATACTTTTGGCGAAGTGGTGTTTTATTAATTTGTTATTTGATATTATTAGGGTTCTTTCCTGGTATTCAAAAAGGAAAAATACGTGTCGATCAGTTATATTTTTCAATTTATCAAACAATTTGGCCGCTGAATCTCTGATTCTGGTAGAGCGCCATCTGGCGAATAAAATTGTAACTAAAATCAATTTGGAATTTTTCATTATTTGCCATAAAAAATCCCATTGCATCCTGAATACAATGGTGTTTACCGCATTACTCTAGCGCAAATATTCGCGGAGTTATTAATTTTTAAAATAGTGCGGGACTTTTGGATCACCCTGTATTTATGTCACATTGTCAATAGAGGAATCGATATACATTTTTTAGCTAAAAAAACTGTCGCCTCTCTCTTATCTTTTGGTTCATTCAAATATCTTTATGGAGAGATTTCTTTTTTAATTAATTTATTTATGGAGGCTCTTAATTAAAAATTTAACTTCAATATTTATTCAAATGGAGAGTGAAATCTTCTAAAAGTGATAAGTTAATTTGTTTTCAAATCAATAACTTGACTTGAAATAGGGTTTAAAATAACGGACTTTTTATAGGCGTCACAAAGAGGAGTTTTGAAATGTTTATTTCGGTTGAAATAAATTTATTTTTGTTTTAATTAGAATATGATATATTTTCCTTTGTAAATTTTTACAATAATTATGCGTGATAAATATACGTGAAATATATGTTAAAATAAATACGTGTATAAATATAGAAAATCTGAACACCTATATCCCTTTCAAGGTGTTTATTTTATGATGTAGTTTGCAAAAACAAAGTATTTATATATATATATGTGATAAAATAAGAAAAATGTAAAATTTTGATGCGTTGATAATAAAAATAAAATGGCATGTCCTGACCGCTCAGGTAAAAATTTTAGATGACAGAGCTCCATCTAGCGGAACAGAAATAAATTAAACGTTGATTTAGGCTTGTTCAATGATATTTGGCCAACCCATTTTTTTAATATAAATATCTTTAAATATTTTAATTTCAAATGTAAATATATTTCAATTTTTTAAATATTAAATTTCTAAATATTCTTTGTATTATATAATTTAATTGTTAAATATATAGATGCCAAATTAATTTGTATTATTAGTAAAAATTATCAAGAAATAGGTTGACCAAATAGCATGGAACAAGTCTAAATCAACGTCTAGTTGATTTTTGTTCCGCTAGATGGCACTCTGCCATTTAAAAATGCGTATGTAAGCGGTCAGGATATGCCTTTTTCAAATATATATATATATACTAGCGGATGTGTACCCGGCTTACAATTGGGTATTTAAAAACAAATGTAGAAATAAAAGTTGAAGTATAATAAACAATGTTAAAGATTAGTTTTAATTATTAATCAAGATTGTGTGTGAATATGTGAAAAAGATGTAATATCGTTGTTGTTTTCTTGGCCGACTGTTTTACATATGGTGTTATCTTAAAATTGCTTGTTTTGAATATTTTTTAGATTGAGATTATTAGCTAGTATGTAAAAAAATTAACTCTGTTGAAATTTAATTTTGTATTTATATATAAATAAAATTAACTCTGTTGATTTTTTTTTTATTTAATCGATAACAGCGAAGTTACGCATGTTAATGTTAGGAAATATATTTTGATGTTAAGCAAAACCTGCTCCATCTCGTTTTACATAAATGTTGAAAATTTGGTTGAAATTGATGCATTGTAACGAAAGTTTTTAGTGATGTCCACTTATGAAATTTCCATTTTATTAATATAGATATTAGATATTAATACGTGTATGAATTGTAATCCTTTTATAAAATAATATTCTCTTTCAACATATGTAATTTATAAGAATATAACCAGACACATTATTATATCTATAAAAATGAAATCCAAAATCTATGTTTGTTATCGCGTTACGCAAAATCTACAGAATCAATCATTATGAAATTTCGCATGTAAGTAGCTGAAGAATTCGTTTAAGACATAGGGTATTGTAAAAAATTAAAAGGTTAAGGTGCTTTTTTTTTTCAAATGTAAAATCAAAAAACGTTAGTTTCAGCCTTTTACCGCTTGGCGCAGCACTGGTCGCGACGATAAATGAATTTGATAGGTTAATAATTTTACATGTAGTTTGTTTACACGACGAATGCTTTTAAAAGGTATGATTATCCAATCGCCGTGTAACTTTAGGAAGTTATTTACTATACTACTGAGAAGGTTTCTGGTATTATATATAGAGTGAAAATAGTGATGCGAGTATAATGATGGTGCGTATGTATAGATAAAATATTTAAAAGAGAATGGTGCAAATAGGGGAAAGGTTTAAGGTTTAAAATAAATTTTGAGCAATAAATATAATTAAGGTTCCTTTTTTCAATACAAAATAAGAAAGCGCTTGTGTTTGTTGACGATTTGAAACTTCTATATAGGAATAAAGGTAACCCCACACAATTCCCAACCTTGTACTGTTCTTGGTTCCTTCATCGGAACGTTATAGATTGATTTTTTCAGATGTATTTTTGCCTTTCCCTACATCACAAGGTAGTCATCGTTTTCTCTGAACAAATTCGTTCACATAGATAAAGAGAAAAGAAATTTGTATAATAATCATTTATTTCGCTAAGAAAAGTTCTAATTATGTAAATATTTAGCTGTATATAAATATATCTTTCAGTTTCTTGGAAAGTTGACAAACCCGGACAGTTGGCGACTTTCTTACGCTCCAGGAGTCCAGGTTATGTACAGAATAATAATATAAGAATTTCTTGGAAAGTTACCTGTCGAAGGACATCAAAGTCCGAAAGCTTGTCGAATTTACAGTTTTAATAAAAGAAACTCGTCGCCATTAACTTTTGTTCCTTTTTCAAGATAAATATATAACATATGCCTTTTTGTTTTTAATATAGGAAGACATCAAATATAATTGAAAAAAAGATCAATGAAAAATATATAAATAAATATTTTCAGAAGCTTTTGATGTTCAATAAAAATTTTAAATCCATATTAATCTCAACTTATAAAATAATAAAAATTAAAAATTGTAACATTTTTTATTATAGATTCTCCTTGTTTAATATACAGGCGAAAAATATATTTACATTTTTGATAAATAATAATAGCCTGCCAAGATATATATAAATTTTATGATAAAATTGGCATTTGTCTCGTGTAATTGCATAGCTATTACCCAGTGGCAGGTTGTTTTTTTTCTTATGAAAAATGAGGATAATTTCACATGTGTGAAATTTTATAGCGTGTCTGTCATTTTTCTTTCTTTCCTATCAAATTAGGTATCAGTAGCTAAGTGGACACCTTCTATGCTATAAATATTTATGTCACATTGTCAATTGAGGAATCGATATACATTTTTTAGCTAAAATAACTGTCGTCTCTCTTATCTTTTGGTTCATTCAAATATCTTTATGGAGAGATTTATTTTTTAATTAATTTATTTATGGGGGCTCTTAATTCAAAATTTAACTTCAATATTTATTCAAATGGAGAGTGAAATCTTTTAAAGTGATAATCTAATTTGTTTTAAAATCAATAACTTGACTTGAAATAGGGTTTAAAATAACGGACTTTTTATAGGCGTCACAAAGAGGAGTTTTGAAATGTTTATTTCGGTTGAAATAAATTTATTTTTGTTTTAATTAGAATATGATATATTTTCCTTTGTAAATTTTTACAATAATTGTGCGTGATAAATATACGTGAAATATATGAGAAAATTATTACATGTATAAATATAGAAAATCTGAACAACCATATCCCTTTCAAGGTGTTTCCTTTATGATGTAGTTTGCAAAAACAAAGTATATATAATATATATATGTGATAAAATAAGAAAAATGTAAAATTTTGATGTGTTGATAATAAAGATAAAATGGCATGTCCTGACCGCTCAGGTAAAAATTTTAGATGACAGAGCTCCATCTAGCGGAACAGAAATAAACTAAACGTTGATTTAGGCTTGTTCAATGATATTTGGCCAACCCATTTTCTTGATATAAATATCTATAAATATTTTAATTTCAAATGTAAATATATTTCATTTTTTTAAATATTAAATTTCTAAATATTATTTGTATTATATAATGTAATTGTTAAATATATAGATGCCAAAAATTAATTTGTATTATTAGTAAAAATTATCAAGAAATAGGTTGACCAAATAGCATGGAACAAGTCTACATCAACGTATGGTTGATATTTGTTCCGCTAGAGGGCACTCTGCCATTTAAAAATGCGTATGTAAGCGGTCAGGATATGCCTTTTTAAATCATATATCTATATATATATAAATCAATGTTTGTATGTTTGTTTGTTTGTTTGTATGTCCGGTATACAAATTCGCAGTAGTTCACTAATTCAAACCAAAATTTCCATACATAGGTAAAATTATACGGGGAAGACGATAGGCTTTTTTAAAATACAAGATATGTCCCATAAGTTCCCGGACTGGGTCCATAAAAAAAAAGGAAAGATTTTTTTATTTTTATTTTTTTATTAAAACTTTTCAAAGTAATCCCCCCTTGCTTCAACGCACCAGCGCCATCGTTTCTCCCAATTGTCGAAACAGTTTTTATAAGCCTCTTTTGGAATGCTCTTCAATGCTAAGGGCGATTTTTCTATTATGTCATCCCTGGTGTCAAAATGTCTTCCTTTTAGAACTGCTTTAAGTTTGGGGAACAGGAAAAAGTCATTTGGTGCGATGTCTGGGAAATAGGGTGGTTAAGGTAGGATTTGTGTCCCGTTTTTCGCCAAAAAGCTAGTCATCAAGTGCGCTGTGTGAGGGCGAGCATTGTCATGGTGTAGGATCCAGCCACCATTAGTCCATTTTTCTGGCCTTTTTTTCGAATCGCTTCCCTTAGACGGCGAAGAATGCCCAAATACATATCCTTGATAACTGTTTGGCCTGCAGGAAGATACTCGTGATTAAAAATGCCCTTTTTATCCAAAAAAGCGACCAGCAACACCTTGTTTCTGGATTTCAATAATCTTGATTTTTTGGGTCTAAGCTCACCCTGACATCTCCACTCGGCAGATTGATGCTTGGTTTCAGGATCATAGCCATAGACCCATGTCTCGTAGCCTGTGATTATCTTGTCTTTCCATTCCGGATCCGTTCTTGTCATTTCCAACATGTCCTCACAGGTTGCAAGCCGACACAGTTTTTGCTCATTAGTGAGGAATCTTGGGATGAATTTTGCAGGAGTCTTTTTGCATTGGTTACGATCCTTCCAATCGTTGTTTTAGAGATGCCTGTGTCTTGCTCTAGCTCCAGCAAAGTGGTTCGAGGATTTTCTTTCATCAAATCGGTGATTTTTTTGCACATTTTCATCAGTCCTTTGAAATTTTTGGGCGTCCTTGACGAAGATCATCTTCAATGGAAATTCTGCCAGCTTTAAATCTAGAATGTCATTCAAAAACAATAGTTCTCTTTGGGGAATGCTTTATTAAGCATTTAAAAAGTTTCGGTTGCTGATATTTGAAGTTTCACACAAAATTCTATGCAAATCCTCTGCTTCAATTTTCGTTCCATCGTAAAATCGCCGCAGCGCTATGTGTAACCTTTAAATAAATCAGAATAACTTTGGGGCGCGTGCACGTACCGCCTCGATATTGGTACCACCGTGTAGCCAGATATTTTGTCTATAATAAACAGTCAAATTCATTTACATTTTTCATTTATTTATGGACCCAGTCCGGCAACTTATGGGACATACCTTGTATATATAAATCATTTATTAAAACTATATATTCAAATTATTCTACTTAGCTCACGAACAGCGCCCTCTATCAAATATTAGATTAAATTATGCTGATGCAAACAAATAGAAAATGCTAATAACAAACAATTATTTAAAAAAATCTTATCTTAATATATATCACTCGGGTAGATATGCACACGGGTCAATCCCGAGGCGAAGCCCGGGTCACCCGTCTAGTATATATATATTTGAAAATAGAGCAATCCATAAATAAATCTTTAAATAAAAATGCATATATAAATGAAATTTTAATCCAATATATGCCTTTTTAATTCAAAAAGAAAAATATATATATATTTATTAAAATATGTATGGTATGTATGTATGATAACTTCATGTTATAATATAACTGATCAAAAGCTGAAAATAATTGTAATTGATACATTAGTTATGAAATTTATTATATATATGTTTTGATAATAGAGCAATCCATATTTAATTCATTATATAATAAAAGGCATATATTGGATTCAATAAAATATTCATTTTGCCAATATTTCGGCTGGCTGAACGCCAACCTTTATCGAGGCATTACATTTTTGTATACAAGTACACAAACTCAGCGCGCATAGTGGTATATATATGTATAAAAATAATATATGTTCTATTGACAACTGATGCGTTTTGAAGCTAAGAATATCTTATAACGGGGAAACCTAGCATCTTAATTTTATTGTTTTCCCATTTATATAATATTGGGGCGAAGAAGTTGAAAGAAAAGTCCGGAAATATTTGGTAAGTTCACAAAGAAAATCATTTTTCACGCCTAAGTCTCTGTGCACTTCGGGGTATTTTGTAGTGAGATATATAACGCACTGTGAAAATAGAACAGTGTTTGAAATTGAAGCGAGCGTTCGCGACCTGAAATACTTCTCATTCTAGATTAACTTCTGATCTAAGGGAAGAAACCCAACTTTACCTGACTAATACAAAACAAGTTGCTTGCAATAAAGACCAATACAATAAGTTTAATATATTCTGCAGGATGTATATTTTGAGGCGAAAGTGTTGACTGTACATATTTCAAGCTACTATTTCTAATTACTATATGCAAAATTTGACATCGAACGTTTAATTTTCATGCTTCCCAATGTTCAATTGTATTAATTGTATATAATTTAAAATATACACGCAATTATCCAAATTGTGGATATGGCGTGTCTCTCCCAACTGTTAAATAAATAAATAAATTCTAAGATTGTTGATATGGATATTCAATATTTTAAGTTGAAGATGAATTTTAGAAATTCGTGTATGTATATAGGTAGAACTAGGATTCAAAATAACCGTTCCTCTGGGAAGAGTGACAGCAGATCATTGAAACGTCAGGAGTTGAATAAATCATTGGTTGATATGGCTGGGTGTTTTTTCTGAAACAACTCCAGCCAAAAATTATATTAAGAAAGATAAATTAGTTATCAACCTATTCCTGATAACGACCACACAAATCCCTACGTACATAACAACATAAAATACAATGACATACACAATCATTCCCTTTATCTAGATAAATTACAGAGATCTTACTGAAACGTCGAAAATTAAATTTAAAAAAAAAATTGGTTGAAGTAACTGTATCCAAATTCGAAATTAATATAGAGGCGTATTTTTCTTTTTAGAGTAAAACAATTTCTACTGCCCTTACTGCTATAGAAAAATTAATGGGAGGGCCTGGCTCATTAGTGGTAAACCCTCCCAACCATTTCGCCAGTTTAATCTATCATACCGCTGTTATATTGTATTTTTGGAACTTCCTTTTATAGTGATACTGATGCTAGACTCTTGGAATGGGTATTTTAGATAAAAAATGGACATAAGTAGGATTGATGACAGCAGAATTATATATAATTATAAATATATAATATGCTTCGAGAAATCGCTCTTTCGCAAACATAAATTTGTGTCTTTTTTTGGAACAATTATATCATATTATATTATAGGTAGCTGTATCTTGACCAAACAAACATACAACCAACATATTATATATCTTTATATACATTATATATTTAGTTATAGTGTTGATATTATACGTATACCTTAAATTGTACCATACTATTGTACATGTATTCAAACATTACAATATATGAGAAGTTTCAACAATGTCATACTAAAATTGAAATTTTAAACCAAATAACCAAGAACCAACATTTGCACAATATTTGTGTTTCTAATAAGTCTCTAATGTTAAAAACTTCCAAACAACAAATAATCATTAAACTAATGAAGAATACAATGAAGAATTATTCTTCACAATTGAAGTTAATAAGATAAGTCTGATAAAAACCCTCAAGATTCTAATTAAAATTCGTTTTACGCTATTTTGATATCTTTTTGCTACGCGATTATGTTAATTAATTTGTATTGTGTAAATTCTAATTATAAATGAAGGATTTAATTTTCTATACAAACAATGCGAAATGTTGTATTTTTATAAAACAAGCATGTATTGAAAAGTGCAGAAATCCTTTGAATTTTCAATAAAAAAAACTTTTATGACTTTAATTTCACTAGGATGGATTAATGGAAAACAAAAGAAGCTTATGTAAGTGAATACAAAAAGTGCAAAGTCAAAAGATAAACCCTGGTTATTCTTTACATTATATAATTTTACAAGTTTTCCAACCTCCATGTTACCTACTGTGTTAACTGAATCTTCTCTAATAAAATTAAAATAAAACGTGAGCTTTTATCGACCTTCCTAATTATAATAATCTTATTACTCTTAATTTAAATAATATTTAGATAGACGAATATATTTAAAGGAAACTTCAAAAGGAATGGTCAATATCTAAAGAAACAAGCAGGTTTCTTGCTCAAGATTTAAAAACAATATAAGAACATTAATTTAAAAGGTGTTACGATTTTGAAATATTATTGTATATGTATATAGGGTTTTGAAAAAAATATATATAGAGAGATAGAAATCCATAGAAGAAAGAGATTTATAATATATAAAAAAAAAACTCCTTTAAAAATATATATATGTATATATGGTACAGCCCACTCAACGCTGACGAGCGCCAACAGCCCGAAACGCGTTCGTGGATGGCTTTTCTTGATTTATCAAGAAATTGGGTTGGCCAAATATCAGGAAACAGGCTAAATTAATGTTTAGTTAATATCTGTTCCACTAGATGGCGCTCTGCCATTTAAAAAGAAAAGGTGCTCCTCGTGAGAATATGCCTTCTTTATTTTTAATATATATATAAAAAAAATAAAGAAAGCATATATATATATGACGCTCTGCCATCTAAAAAGCACATGCGCTCGTGGTCAGAATATGTCTTCTTTGTTTTTAATATATATGTCTGTATGTGAAAAATAGAGAAAAAATATAAAAATGTCAGGTAGCGATATTAAAAAAAACGTTATATTCTAGCTGCTCATATAAACATTTAGGATTTCATAGTGCCTTCTAGTGTGATAAACCCCAACCTAGCGTAGATTAGGTTATTCCATAATTTTTGGCCACCCCATTTTCTTGATAAATCGAGAAAAGCAAACTGTTTCAACCTGGGCTGGAGGAGGTGTTTCACCTAAAGGCAACAACCCGCTGTACCTCACTCCACCGTATCTAGAGGACTGTATAGTTGATTTGCTGTTTGAGGGAAGATCCGAACTGCCGGCGACCTAGGGATAAGGGAGGCTGTGTTCTCTGGAGGAGGCGGTACTTGGCCCACGGGAGTACGTTTACCAACTAACCACTCAGAAGGATGAGGCCGACACGATTAACTGGTGACTCACGACTACTTTATTTTGCATCAAAATATATACACATTAAAATAAACACGTGACCAGACGTCCGTGGTCAAATCAAATTAAACAAAAGAATAATACACACATAGATTAAAACTCAACACAAACCACTTACGCGTTTAGTGTTGTTGGTTCTCGTCAACTTGGTACAGAAAGTACAAAATGACCAAAATATATATGAAATTAATTAATTAACCTGAATATATATGAATTTTAGAAATTCGACGTCAAAAACATTGATATTCGTACATATAAGGAAAATAGTTAAAATTATATTCCATTAAAATATATTTTAGAATGATATTATAATACCATTCACACATATTTGTGCCAATATATGTTGAATATATTGTAGATATGACAAAAAAATCAAATAAGATTGTAATATTTTTGTGCATAGATTTGTATTTTTACTTAAGAAAGCAGAAATTTCTTATTTTGAATAAAAGGACTTTTGAAGTTAGCATAAAGATCAAATTATGATAAAAACATTTGGTGTTAAAAATCCAATTTGAAGGTAATGAAATAGCTGGCGAGATCTCAAAACGGAAATGGATACAATAATACATATATCTAGGATATTGTGTTGCCTGTCAAGGTAAAGGTAAATATTTCTAAAATATATATTTTTAGTTTTTGAGAATCTAAAAATATTTTGAAGAAAAAGTAATTTGAATAAGTGGCCATAACGTCATTACATTATTTTATAAGAACCCTTAAGGTTTTTACCAATCTGAAAAAAACATAAGATTGCAATAAATTAAAAATCATAAGAAAATATATTATATTAAGTATATATATAGATATATTTATAATTGTCTATGAATATTAAACACTCATGGACAAATCATGAGGAGGTTGTACGTTTTAGCATGTATAACGGTATTCAAACAATACCTCTAAAAGATATTTGTTATACAGTGACCTTTATTGAAGAGACAGGAGATAATAAAGTATGAACACAAATTGCCTCTGTCTCCTTCAAAAAAAAAAAAAAAGAGAAAGAAATAAGACGTGCGGCGACTTCAATGAATTTCCACTACCTTAAGTTTTGTCCATGAATGTAATTATAGCATTTTAGGTGTTTTGAAGAAATCAAACTCAAAATTTTTCTTTACATCATAATCTCATTATATATCTAGTAAAGAAATCTAAGAAAATCGAAGAAATGTTTCTTTCAATATATCAATTGAACATGAGCTTTCAAATCTCACGGTTCTTTAACAGGTTTAACATAAAAGAACATTAAAAACAGGATTATATATATATAATTATGTTTTCTTAACGTTCTATTTTAGTTCTACCTGTAGAAGTGTCTTATGTTTCGAAGCTCATGTTTTATCTATATATATTAAAAACTTTCTCCGTTATTTTTAGAATGTTTGCTAAATTCATAAATATCCACATTCTCTTGAATGAACTCACTGACGCATAACAATTAAATAAATGAAATTAAGTAGTGAATAAATATTGAAGCGAAAATAGTTCTCTGTATTACATTATCTTTCTTATTTGATAGTTGCATAGTGTTACACATTTATCGAATTATAGAGACTCTGTGAATAAATATTTGTATTCTCTAAATGTATTTATACGTCATGAATCTATGTATCTATTATTTCCTTCTTTGTACTTTTGAGCAAATAAAGTTGTTTATGAATTTTATGAAAGGGATTTATTGAAGGAATTATTTACTGTATTTCAGATTGTTCTGTACAGATCAATAAACGCGAGAATATATTCACGAAAAAGACCTAATACATTATATTAATCTATATTCATGATAAAATTAGGAAAACGTTTAAAAATACAAAAATAATTTCTCACAATAAGTTTATTTTAAAAGTCTAGCGTTCAAGCGATAATCGCTCTTCAACGGACTTAGTTAAAAAATATCGACTATATCTTACAAGAAATATTTAAAAATAGAAATGCGCGCAGCGTTGATATTTACAACTGAATTTTTTAAAAGAAACTCACTGTGTGTGTGTGAGAAAATATATTTGTATTTTAAGTAATTATAGTAAATAAAATAATACAGATTAGTATGCACAATGTAATCACGCATTATTCATACATATGGTTAGAATTTTGGTTTATATGCATTAATGTTTTTCAGGAATATATTGATCTATTAAAACTAAGATCGCCTATCCCCCCTAATACGAAAAATAGGTGCTGAAAGAGTAAATGCATTATATTGGCCGTCTTCGCAAACTATCTACTAGGTTCAGTGACAAAGCTGAAACAGCACCTTTAAAAATCTGTTTTTTTTTTTTCAACCGTCTACCTTCGAACCATGGTGTCGATTTATTGGTCCTCGTCAATTAAGGAAAGTCGTTGATTTCATTTGAGATACACAGGGGATTAGTGAAATCTTGGAAATATGTCAAAAGTTATCGGCATTTTTTTCCATCTCAAAACCTTAATGGAAAATTCTGAGGAATCAATGAATCACCTTTGGATCTCATTATATCTAAGCCAGATCTAGTCTAATGAGAACCATTATCTCGAAATCAAGGCTTACAGGCTGGCCTTATGAGTCTTCAAAGCTGGGTTTGTGGCTTTATCAAACACCCAAAGCTCCCTGTTTTCCGACAAGGTCAATAGATAGCTCTTTGGTTTTAACGCTTATTTTTACGGGAGATGTTTTCAATAGATAATATGAATATATATATTATGACACGATATAGGAGGCTCTTTACAACCATTCTCGTCATCTTTTCAATGCCGCCGTTTCAATTACTTAATCTTCCCATATTTATCTAATAGGGAAATATCATAAGAAACACATTCCCAAAATATTTCTCATTACAAATTTGAACGATTGTAATTTAAAATCTATTAATTGTTAATAATAGCTTTAATATGAAATTATTTTTGCGGAATAGTATTGATATATTATTTTTTTTGTAATTTTATATAAGTACCTGTTCAATTCTATAAGCTTATACCCATAAGGATCATTTTTTGAACACCGCTAAGTTGTATTCAATAGTAAATGCAGAGAATAAAATAGAACCAATCTAATATAATAGTAGAGCGGTCTGGAGATTAATTTGGAAAAACCGCAAAGAGAGTTCACCACTGATTAGGAAAACCTTCTCAACTAATAAATTTAATCATTGCAGTGAGAACTGTAGAGATATTATTTGATAATTAATATGCCGTAAAAAACACATTGCCAAAAATAATCATAACAAATTTATATTCACTCATTCATCTTTCGCTAAATACATTTTACATAAATTATCCGCTTTAATCAAACCGTTTATATTTTGACATATTATTCACCAAAAATATTTATTACCTCAAAAAGAAAATATTGAATCACATTTAGGTCAATTTATGATTAAATATGATTTTATTTCAATAGTTTAAAGTCGAGTGTGTTGGTATTTTATATATCTTAATGAGTTAATATTAAAGTTTATTATTCTTTATTTTAGACGTGAAAGAGATTGATAGAGAGAAAATTACGAAATATAAAGGCATTCCAAACTATCACCCTAGATGTTGAGCCAGTATGACGATGTTGAATGAGAGCTAGCAATATGCCTTCTCTATGATGGCACCAAAAACGGATGCGGCCATTATGGTTCTGCATACAAAACCTGGATTGCCTGAAAACATGTCCTAGAGCCATTCCTGCGCCCAGGTTCATCCTTAAGTACACCATTGAAGGCTATCATGTCTATAATGTAGCGTGGAGTATAGCCAATGTCATAGTGCCCGAGTTAACAGTCCATGCTGTTGCAGACGTTGTCGATCTGTTTGTGCAGACATCTTTGGAATTGCTGGAGTAAACCTCCTTTTTGTGTCTGGATGCGATATGTATGGCGAACTAAATAACTTAGTCCCTATTTCTGCTCCGCGCTTATGGAATTGAAGACTTGAGGCGATGGCGTCGACCTTTCATATTAAATCTTACTTTTCCTTATTACTAATAATTTTATATAGTTGCGGAACTACTGGTTTCCTGTGCTGCTCTTTTCCTGTTATTGCACCTTGTACGGAGAATCTGTATAAGACTAACGTCTTAATAAAGGCTTTGTGTGTGTGTGTGACATCTTTGGAATTAGAAAATACCTCTTTTTTTGACTCAGTACTATTAACCTATCTGTAAAAAATATATAAAGGCCATGTGGGTAATATTCTGTGTGTATGGATACATTTTTATCTGAGAATCTAAAACACTTTTAAATATTAAAATCGAAATGTTAAGATATTTTTATGGACAGCTTCTGAAAGATTCTTCGTTAATTTTATCACGTTGTGAAAATAAAAAAAATTAAAAAAAAAATCCTTTTTTCCGATCTTATAATTATATCAAAGATTTTTGAAATCGTTTAATCTTCAAACGTACTCTCATACAGAGGCTTAATACAGGAATCTTTCAGATTTTTCAAAAGTTCAATTAATCGGATTAGGTGCACTCAAAAATAATCTTTGAAGCCGTCCAACTAAAACTTTGAAGACTTGCACAAAAATATATTTTAAAATAATAAACTTTTCCACTGTTAGAATTTCCATATAAAACTTAATATTGAAAATAGGATTATATTTTGAATTTAAAAATAATATATCGAAATTATATTAATAAAAGAACCTAAAAATACAACAGATTAGATTTCCTTATAGATATTTTTTTTTAAATTCAAGGAGCTATAAGGAAAGAATCACTTTTTACAGAACAAATATTTGAATAAGTTAAAAGTTAATAAAATAAATGAATTAGGATTCAATCTATAAAGCTAAGATAAAATAAGAAGCAAGTTAAAATTATAGACGCAAAAATATAAATTTTGATTTGAAGATATTCTGAAAATATATATGTTTTTAATAAATAAGGCTTATTTTGGATTTTAATAAGATATTTTATTAATCCAATATTTCGATGGACCAATTCGTCTATCTTTTACGAGTTTTTTTTTTTTTGTTATGAATCACACAGATCTATTTTAAGCCCTATATTTTTTAAATATATATATTATGGATTGCTCTATATTCTGAAAATATATATGTGTGTAAATTTTACTAATGATTTGTGGTTGAAATTATTACCATATGTTCAAATTTTGTGGTGATTATATTTTGTATATTGACATGATAACTGCATATTCTCATAGTTATGCTTTAACATTCCTCAGATAGCAAAGACTCCAAAACAAGTATCTGATTGTGGCGATAAATATATGTATTATAGTAGTGACATTTGCTCCTTTTTAGTCATTCGTTGATTCTACGCTCTCAAGGCTTTGATTTACTTTACTACGTTTCAAACTTGAATCTATCTATCGTTTCATGATTTTTCAGAATGTCTGAATGACAGTTTTTTTTTTGGTCGTTGAGGTACAACTTGCACCACGCTCTGATGAGAACCAAAACCCTGAAACTCTTACGTTGTTAGTTTTTCTTGTTTAACCAAGAAAGGGTATTTAGCAAACTGGAGAATACTTAAAATCAATGAATAGTTAAATTTTGTTCAGACAGATGGAGCAAGCCATAAAAAACTTCTTTTTGCACGATCAGGAAATCTATTTTTTCTTAATTTATCTACCTGATCCCAGTACAATTTCACTTATGTAATATTTTTCACTTTGTTTATAACTCTGTTTTAACTTAATTCAACTTTCTGTTTAAAAATAGACACTTCGGCCAGTTTGAGTTTTTTATTTTCTGAATGTTTCGACAAAAATCTTTTGTCTTCGTCATAAATAAAAAAAATTGTTATTTCTCTTCACGAAGACAAAAGATTTTTGTCGAAACATTCAGAAAATGAAAAACTCTAACTGGCTGAAGGGTCTATTATTCACAGAAATATGAATACCGGCTAGGCAAACATTATCTTCAGGTTAATTAAACTGATCTTGAATAAATTCCTATAAAATTTATTTTCTGGTAAACTTACCGAGTTATAAAATATAGAAAGGTATCAGGAAAAATCATCTTTTGATATAAGGTAGATAATATCATATTCTTTTTTATTAATCAAATTATTAGAAATTATTAATAAAAATGTTATCGATTTAGAAATTTTGAAGAAAAGAGATTGTTATAAACGAGTAAAGATCGCATCTTCTGTCTAAATGAGCGCCATCTATTGACCGTATAGGTAAACTCGGACACACCAGCATTGGAAAATTCATAGTATGTAGCTAGAGAATATCAGGTATTTGGCCCACGTCAGTTCAGAGCGGGAAGTTTCTGTTTGTGCATTTGATCATTATGGATATCATTAAAACAAAGAGTGTACAGGTCTAACAAGGGTCATTAGACTGAAACTATCGTCTCTAGTTGGTCGTTCTGATTTTTCCAAAGCTGGTGTTATGACTTTGTCACTGATCTTGAGTTTGCTAGTTTTAGGAGATAGTCAAAAAATGGCATTTACTTTTCTAGAAGAGTCTAAATGAAGAGCCTATACTTGTCTATATGAAATTTCTTTTTGTAAAATGAATATTCCCAACAAGTGAAATTATTTATTTCATCAATATTTCGACAAAAGTCATGTCTTCCATCGATATAAGTAGAATCTGAATGTTTTAACACATGTTGTAATACTTGCATCAATTTTCAATCTTCTTTCTGAGAAAGATCATTGTCTATTTGTCTATGGAATTGTTTAATGGAATTCTATATTTATTTTACCCCGTGAACTATATTTCCTAAGATCATAATCGAAATCGATATCATCGCTAATATATATACTCCTTTAGAGAGAGAGAGACGGTTAAACATACTTTAATGTTCATATAAAATTATCTATAGTGTAATGCAGAAAATAAAAAGAAGGTCTTTTCAGCCGGTGATGTCTTCCTCCATTGGGAGTTGTTTTTTCCTGGTCGACGAGCTCGGCCCAGTTGGTAGAAGGTTTGCCTGTTCCAGGCCCAGGTTGCTCTGTTTCCCCAACAAATGCCGCAGTGGCCTGAGGGGCGCTGATAACATCAGCAAGTCCAGATGGCAATTAGAGTCGGTGGGGAATTCCATAAAAAATTCTAATATTATTCTTCTCTTTGGAGGCGGTTAAAATGCCAGCAAAGTTTGGGGCAGGAGCGCGCGCCCGTGCATCCTCGCAGCTCAAGTTACCGCTCGAGAGAGAGAGAGGTTACTGTCCAATTTATGTAAAAAGTATTTTTATAATATAATTCCTATTCTATATATTTCGTTGGTTGGTCTATTGAGTTGCTATATGCTTTATTTCTTTAAAATATTAAATCATTCAGAATATTTCGAAAGTAAACCCTCCCCAAAATAATTTCTTTATAAGCGATAGTGGGTCGCTAAAACATTGAAAATATTTTTTTATTAGAATAAATAACGATATAAATTATTTTAACTCAGTTTTTTATATATAATATACATTTTGAAAAGGTATTACAACTTAAAAGTTTAGAGTTCTCTTAATTCCATTGACGAAAAGTTTCACTAGAATTCTTTGATGTGCGTTCCATATATTACACACCACATACCTATAAATAATATTATATCTATCCTAAAATCTTTAACTAGAAAAGAATAAAAAAAAACAATAATTGAATAAATATAAACTATCCATAATAAACAATAAATAGATAATAATTTACAAAGAGAGAAGCTGGGGGCGAGAGTAAAAGTATACAATAAGTCTACCAAATAAGCTGATGGTGAAAAGAGTTGTGGAAGTTTATGGTTTACTGCTGTGACAGCCAGGCTTATAAACCTAATATACGGTGGCTGGAAATAAAGTGGCAAGGCCGAACGATCTCTTATTCCAGAATAGTTTCAAAATTTTATCCTCAAGGAAAGACTAATTTCCTGCACTATTAAGTAAATTGGAAGAGTTTCTAAATAGGAATAGTTGATTAAAATTCTTCTATATGAATATGATTTAATGTTTTATGCATGAAGTAACGAAATTAAAGCAGTTTTGTTATTTTGAATTATTTAAATCATTTTTGATAATGTGTGGAAAAGCCAATTTTCCGATCATACAAATGAACGTTTTAGAATGGTTTGTCAGCATTCATTTTCATTATCATTTATCTGATTTTTTTTCAATAAATGGTCATATTTAGAGTTTTTTCGAATGTTAATGATATTATCTTTTCATCATTTTCGTGATCTTTAGGAAATATATAATATTTAAAGTCTATATTTTATATAATGATCATATTTTTTATTCATTGAGGAGTATAAATTTGTAAAATAAATTGCAAAAAATCCCTATAATAGGTGTTGTGGGTGTTAGATTTATTTGAACTGAAAATATGAAACACATTAATATTCTTTAATTCTATTTTGCGACGTTTCAGCTACCCAATGTCGCCCTTTTTAAGGTCAAAGGCAATATGATATTGGCTATTAATAAAGGTATGACCATATATATGTAATATTCCAGTGAAATATATGGTGGAAATTACTAGAAAGGACACTAAATATAAAACATTTGGATTGGCTTCCCTTTTGATATTCTAGATTTTAATCATTTTTACATTTGTTATGTTGAATTTGTGCGGAAATTATATTTTATCTCAAAATGGGCGACTAGAATCGTCGTAATGTCGAAGAATAATATAATTCTGAGTTTTCTTCGATTATAACCATTATAAACCTGACTATTTATATATAAATTCCCAAGATATAAGGTTCATAAATGACATCATTAACTGAGAATCTTTAAGATATTACGTCTTAGGTTTTTTTCGCACTACAAGAAGTATAATATAACATACATGGTGTATAGTAGAATGTATCTTGAAGTAAATTTTATCAATAGTCACTACTTCTCATTCCAACTGTAGAAATAGTAGTACAAGTAGAATAAGCTTTTTGGGCCTTTAAATCAAAGAAAACTTGTGAATCTATCGTCGAATTTTTCCTTTAAGCTTTTATTTTTGTCTTTTCATAGCTCATAATTCAAGCTAACAATCATATATTAAATTGATCACATCAACCATTGTTACTCAATAGCATGAAAAATTATACATACACAATATCTTTCTATCACTCTCTATCTCTCCCACTCTTCTCTGAAATATTGCCTCCTACGAAGATTAGAATATTTCACAGGTCACAAAATTTAAAAGATAAATTGATATTTATCTAGAAAAAAATCGAAATATATTTTCCTCTCAAAGAATTCCAAGAAGAGTAAAAAGAAATTGAAAAACGTAAGTGTTTACACTTTCTATTCAAAAGGATGTATCAATTTGATGTATACATCTTTGGTGATATGTTATTTTAAACAATATATATCCTATTTTCTTGAAAATAGAATTCTTGGATATTACATTTTATGTTCAATATATAGATGATGGAGACTCGAATTATTACAATTAAATATTTTCAATGTTTTTCAAGTAATATATAATTTTTGATTTTTAATATGTACCTTTTATATGGTGAATATATCGATGGCCTTAATACAATGTGAAAAATGCATCTTTTATTTCTTATAAATTCTCAAATTCTTTCCATTAAAGTCACAAATATTATTGAATCTATTTAATTTGGAAGAAAATATCTATTGTTAATTTTCTAGAAATATAATTTACTTAAAAAAACCTGCTGTCTCAAGATAGATATCTTACAAAAAATCTGATACAGATAATTATAATATTTGTGTGTGTTTTAAAATATTCATGGCCGTATGGGAAAATAAAATGCAGGATGATATAATATTCAAATGAATCAGTTTATTTCAATAGGGAATTGGAATATTTTACCAACTTTGAAAAAATTTGAACGCCTGCCTGTACACCATGGATGGAGGTTATGGCTTGCATCAGTAATATTTATATATGTCTAATATTCTGAAATATGTTTTAACTATTGAAATGATTGTGTCAAGTTTAAATAATAAATATCGATTAACGTTCAATAAAAGAAAATAGACCAAGCATTCTTGTCTATAATCAGTCCTAATAATTTGGTGGCCAAAACTATCTTTCTGATATATTCAACTATTTCATATAAAAATGATAGATTTGGCCGTTTTTCATATTTGAAAAAAATATATAATCAAAAAATAAAAAATATATATATATACATTAATATCAGATTTTATGAATTCAATCAATATTTTACCTATAAATCCCTTTTTATATTATCTGTCAAAATTTCTATAAAGACACTGTAAAATAGAATAGCGATATACGAGAAAAGTACAAATAAGACAAATCTGTGAATAACTGATGTCTGTTCTGCGGATATTGATTGAATGTGGGTGTCACGGTAGTCTGATCAAGATGGAGTCACTCTTCTAAATCATTACTATATTTTTAGCTGAAACGGTTTTAGTTAAGCATGTTAGCTACTCAAAAAAAGAAGATAAATTGAAGAAAAATCATTGGGAATAATTTTACACCCAGATCCTTTTACGCCTTTAATTAGGCTTCTCTTTTTTCTTTTTTAATATTTCTCGAAGAATTTGGCTGAAAGGTAACATTCCTTATTGATTCGCTAAGAAACCTCTTTTAGTTCCTTTTTGGCCTGTTGAGTTGAAAGTTATTTCACGGTAACAAGGCCTTAAAGTCAGATATATGTTATAGTATGTTTTAATCAATAAGAGGAATTATGGTGATATTTTTAATTTAAAATAAAATTACATTTATATTTCTATGAATGGTAAATACGTTATTAGTAAGGTTTTTTTACATGATAAGTAAAAATACCTATTTTAACCATTAAGGGATAATAAGAAATGATGCATCTACTGATTGTAATGACGTTTAATGATTCAACATGAATAATTTGCAGATAACCAAGTTTCAGAATATAAAACCCTTGGTTGTTGTTATCGTGCCCAAAGAAGAGTCTCAGATGTCTCCATACATCTCTATCACAGCAGCAGCAATGTCCACTATCTTGGGTGTGTAAAGCTGCTGATCTAGGTCTATGTCAATTTTCTGCAAGGCTACGGCCATTGCTGGGCATGTGAATATGTGGATATGTGTTAGTTCCACACCAGGACAGTTGTTTCATGTCTTATAGGTTCTTGTGCCATCTAGATATATTGTCATTCTTTCATAGTGTTTTGTTCTAAGTCTTGTTATAGTTTTTTTTCAGTTTTCTCTCAGAGTTTATTTCATCCTTCGAAACCCTTGGTAAACACGAATATTGAACCATTATAATTTCAAATATTATCAATAAAATAATTCACAGCTAAGCTTATATCGTAAATATATAACAACTCATATACTTAACAATCTATCTAAACATTTACATATACATTCACAATTACATATACATCGAATTGTTATTATGACCAAAATATAATCAATCACCCACACAAACACCTCGTTGAATGAAAGTGTTTTGAAACCTCTTTGATAAAATATAATATTTATATTATTTTTTAAGATAGTAATCTCTCTCTCTTAATATAAGTATATATATATATATATATCTCTCTATATGTATATAATATGTACGCAAATTTTACATAGTGAATAAAACAAATATATAAGGAAAAGAAACTTCAGATGAAAATTTTCAATATGCGAGGAAGTAGTCGGTTATAAAGGATATATATATAATCACAATATACTACATATATAAAAAATACTCCGTAAATACACTCAGAATCTTTTATAATCATATATGAGAATATACTTCTTATATTGCTACAACACTTTCAAACTATTATTTATAATATAGGAAAGAAAAAGGAGAGAGAGTAATGTACTTCTTCAATCCATGGATTTATGATCAGGGAGAGAAAAAGGTAATAAAAGATATTGTTGTTTCAATCATCAGCAAGCACAAACTCTAAATAAATTGACTTATGTTAAGAGAGTTTGATATTTAGAAGGTGAGAATTTGATAAATGACCTTTTACATTTATTACTTTCTCAAGAAATATATATAAATATTGATTAAAGTTATCCACCTACCGTAACCTTTGAGTTTAAAAGCAAAGTTTATAAATTAAACCCTCAATTTCTTTTATAAGAAACAGAAATGAAAAATAAACACTTTGAATGTGATAAAATAGATTACTTTTAAAACCTTTATAGTCAATGTGAGTTAATAGTCAATTCAGGATATATTTCTGTGTTTTATTATATTTAATAATAAATATTATTATACCTCCACCATCTGCATGACCAAAGAGGCTTCACCTGACTACCTTTTGGAATGCATGGGAGCCTCAAGACAGGACCTATATTCCAACCCTACCAAGATTGTAAATTATATCTATGAATTTAGTCTCCATGACCTTGTATGATTATACAATGGGATAATAATAATATATATAAATGTCATAATTTGTATAATATCGAGATGTATAATTTCTTTTCGCCAAAATAAGTATGTAAATATATTAAGCTTGTCTTAAAATGTAAATATCAAAATTCATATATGAAACTGTACAAAAATAAACGTGGGATACATCGCGGGCGAATGCTACGGCACGTCGTGGTGCGATGCTCAATTGGTTGGAATTAATTCTTGATTGAATGCATAACGGTTGCACCCTTCCATTCGATCACGACATAAATACAGTGGTACCTCGACATACGAGTTTAATTCGTTCCGCAACCTTGCTCGTATCTTGAATTACTCGTATCTCGAGGCAAATTTCCCCATACAAAGCAATTGAACTACCATTAATCCGTTCCAACCTGCAAAATGTCACCCCAGTTATTTTTGTTACGTGGTTTTAAATAATAAAAACGTATTTAAAAATATCAAATATTTATTGCACAAAAACAAAAAAGAGAATGTAAAGAAATAAATTAGATATCCTCACTGGTCTTTGCCTTTTTCGCTACATTTTTCTCGCTTTCACCTGTAGGCCGTTTAGAAAAAAACATGTCCAAGGAGGTTTGTTTCTTCCTCCCTCTCAGAATGTTCCGGAAATGAGTTAGGCAAGTGTCATTAAAATGGTCAGATGCACGACCTGTTGCAACTTTTTCTGGGTGTTTTTTTTTTCCACGAACTGTGAAACTCTCTCCCACATTCCTAAGATCTCTTTTATCTCACTTGTAGAAATAACCTCCTCCTCTGACTCCTCAAAACCAATTACTTGCATAACCTCAGTATGCTGCTGTGACTGTAACTCTTGTATCTCCTCAGTCGTCAGTTCCTGGGTGTGCGCGTGATGGCGCGACTGCGTGTTACTGCCGAACCGAACTCGTATCTCGCTCGTAACTAAAAGCAAAAAATCAGCTCGTCGGCTCGTATCTCGAAATCTCGTATCTCGCGTTGGGGCGCTCGTATGTCGAGGTACCACTGTATATACAAATTATCAAATTTCGAAACTATTATAGACACGTATGATTTAAAAAAAAATTGACAAAATTTCTACTGCCCTTACTGCAATGAAAAAATTATTGGGAGGGCCTGGTTATCAGTGGTAAATCCTCCAATTAATATTTACATTGCAGTGAATGCAGTTAATTGTTTAATTTCTGAAAGAATCATACGCTTCTATAATAGTTTAGAATTTTCTTAACAGATGGCGTGCTAATGCATCATAATATATATAAATTATATTTAAATTATAATTACATATGAATTTCAAATAATTTATTAATTGACTACTTTTTTAAAATACCTTTTACATCCAAATTCATCAATATATTGATTATTTGTCAAATTTTAGTTATATTTTGTATTTATATGAAATAAAATATATATTTATGAAAGACCTAATGTATACGTCAATGTTAGCTAGTGGTGGATTAAAAGAAGAGATAAAATAAGCAATAATTCTCCAGGTACAATATTTATAGTAAGTGAAAACCTATCCCACAGACTAAATGGGATATTGTGGCCAGCTATTTATTCTATCAATTGCCGAGACCAATTATTTATCTGGATAATTTATTTGTAATTCCTTCGTAGAATATCATAAATTTCTTGGAGTTTCCACAGCATTTACACATGGTGTAATTATCCTATTGTCATATAGATATATTTGGATATAAATCATTAATTATTTATAATTATTATTATTATTATATACTATTTGTACTCTTTATATGTAACTGAACAAATGTACATTTATATATGAAATTGAAATTTTAATAATTATTTTTATTACAAAGTATTTGGTTATAAATCGAGTTTTAATATGGCCTTAACCTTAAGTCTCTACTGATAGTAAAATATCAATAATATTGAAAAACAATGTATTAGTTTAATTTACAAATTGACCTTTATTTGCTATTTTGACAGAGGTTACTGTAGATAAAAATAGAAATACCTTTAGAAAAAATTGATGGCAAAAATATTTAAGTATATTCAATAACATTCTTCTATATATATGAATATGAAAAAAACAATAGAAAAAATAAAAGATAAGTGGGTCAGGTGTTGATATTAAAAATAAAGAAGGCATCTCCTGACCACGAGCACATGTGCTCTGCCATCTAAAAAGCACATGTGCTCGTGGTCAGGAGATGTCTTCTTTATTTTTAATATATGAATATATAAACCTATTTAACCATTTATTTTCAAAATAGATATATGTGTCCAATCAAAAATTTATATTTATATATACGAAAAACAATAGAAAAAATATAAATTAATAATTAATGGATTGGCCAAATATCAGGGAACAGGTTAAATCAATGTTTAGTTGATTTCTGTTCCACCAGATGGCGCTCTGACATCTAAAGAAGACATGTGCTCCTGGTTAGGATATGCCTTTATTATTTCTAATATAAATATATATATATATGCTCTATAATATAATATAGAATTTAATTTTTAAAAAAATTAAAAGAAAATAACGAGACGAGAGTGATTCTAATATGGTTTGATACTTAATAAAACTTTATTATTTTAATAATGATAGTTTAATTTGCTTTTCCTTCAAATATATATAGTTTGAAAATAATAAAATATATAAATATGTTCTTCTTTTTCTTATCTCCACTCAATCATATTACAGTATCAAGCTTGTAAAGCTCGAGACTTTTGATGGTATCAGCTGGGGATGAAAAGAGTTCATCAATGGATGAGTCAATACAGTCAATAATGTCTTTTGGGGTTGTAGGTTGAGAATTACACTTGGTACATAGTGGGGCAAACATTCTTGAAAGTCATTGTTCGTAGATGACCAAACTTAAATCTGGTAATCAAAGACTGTTGTTTTCTTGGGAGGACAGAACTGGTGCTTGCCCCTCCTGCTCTGTACCAGTCATGTGCAGTATTAGATTTTCTATTTCTGCAGGCATTGGGTTTTGATGGTACGGAGAACGTCTCTTTCGTCTAGTTAGGTGGTAGATTTACTGGCTTAGGTAGGCCAAGAGCTCCAGTATTGCCAGAGAGTCTGCTAGCTCATTTCTAGTAATTTATATAAATAGGTGAAACAATAAAATCACAGAATAATCCGTGGTGACCTACTTCTTAAATCATCATCAGTCACGTGACATTACGTCAGAGTTTTAGTTGTTAATAATTTGTTTACATTCCTTCAGTTTGTTTTTGATATAAAGTGAAAGTTGTAAACAATATTTCCTTTTATTAGAACATTTATAATATGATGCACTAGCGCGCCATCTGTTATCAAAATTCAAAACTATTTTAAAGGCGTAAGATTCTTTTTGATATTAAACAATTTCTACTGCCCTTACTGCAATGGAAAAATTAATGAGAGGGCCTGGCTCATCAGTGGTGAACCCTCTTAGCGGTTTCGCCAGTTTAATATACCATCCCGCTGTTATATTGTATTTTTGGAACTTCCTTTTATAGTGATACTGTTGATAGACTCTTTGAATGGGTATTTTAGAAGAACTGTGGACATAAGCTTTGAGGACAGTAGAATTACATACAATTATAAATATATAATATTCCCTTGTTAAAATAAATTTGTATTATGATTAGTCGTTCTGGTCTCACTTATAAACATTATATGGAACAATATAATATTGACACGAAGCCAACTACACCTAGGACGGTGTAACAATATTTTCTAGCCATGTTTATATATGAAAATTCGAAACTATTATAGACGCGTATGATTCTTTTAAAAATTAAACAATTTCTACTGCCCTTACTGCAATAGAAAAATTAATGGGAGGGCCTGGCTCATCAGTGGCGAATCCTCCCAGTTGTTTCGCCAGTTTAATCTACCATACCGCTGTTATATTGAATTTTTTTCGATCTTCCTTTTATAGTGATACTGATGCTAGACTCTTGGAATGGATATTTTAGATGAACTATAGACATAAGCTTTGAGGATAGTAGAATTACATATAATTATAAATAATTTTATATATATCAAAATTTGTGTTTGAACATTCTTATGAATATAAATTTATAGTTTCTTCAAAATGAAGATTATCTATAATAGGTAACGTATGAAAATATCCGTTCTAAACCTTCATTTTTAAATTGTATTTACATGAAAAAGCTACAATCTTTGGATAATAGAAAAACTCAAGAATATATTTAGTTACCTGAAATACCATTTATTTTAAGTACAATATTTTATTTTCGATACTATTATAGACGCGGATGATTATTTTAAAAAATAAACAATTTCTACTGCCCTTACTGAATTTGTTTAATTTTTGAAAGAATCATAAGCGTCTATAATAGTATCGAATTTTATAACAGATGGCGCGCTAATGCATCATGATATGTTATTTCAATGAATATTGATCTTGAACATACCTATTTCATATATTATTTTATAATATATTGTTTAATTATAATAAAATATATATTTGCTCAACTAGTTCTATTTTTATTGAAATAGTTATTTTTTTACGATTTGGCAGTTTTAATTTTTATATTGCATATTGAAAATAAAGAAAAATATTATTAATAAAACCTGATGTACATTGTGCAGAGAAATACTTGAATTTAAAAAATTAATTTGTTTTTAATTGCGCGAAGTAGAGAGTTAATTTCAACACATACATATAAAAATAATATCTAAAATACATAAGTGGGCATTATATTATTAATGAACAAAATTTTATCACTCTAATTGGTATTAATAGAAAATAATATTAACACTAAGATAATTAAAATCTTGAAAAAAAAGTTACTAATGTTTACTCATTTCATATAAGCCTAAGAAAAATGTTTCACATTAAAAACTTCTTTCCATTAAAAAGTTTTAAAAAATAAATGAGACCTCTAGTTAATCTCAACTCTCATTCCCACTCATAATTCCTGAGATAACCAGGCAATTATTAACCTTTTTATTACTTTCTTTATGCACGTTTTCAACATGTTTGTAAAGTTTTAGTATCATATAAAGTTGCAGATGTATAATATTTGTGTTCCAAAGTAGAATTACTCTCATGTACAATAAAACATAACATACACATAAAATAAACCTTTCTCTCTATTTCCTTTACTGAAATAAAATATTGGGACATCGGTGGTAAACCCTTAAAGCAGTTTTAACAATATAATTTACAAGACCGCATTTCTTAGAGCTCTAATACTGTATTGGACGATTCTGATTATATAACGACACTGTGTGTGAGGAATGTAATCTTAGTTTTAATATTCAAGCAAACTATCATTATAGGAATTCAGGACAAAAAATATATATATATATGTCATAAGTTGTATAATACACAAAAAATATAAAATTTATTTTCACCATAAATATTATGTTAAATTGTAAATAAAAATTCATCCATGTATAAATCTGTACAAAATAAATCTGGGAGCCAGCGCGCGCGGGCGAATGCTACGCCTCCGCCGCGTGCGCGCGCGCTCACGAGGATGGAACAAGTTCTTTTTGACGCATACATGAACAACGCTTGCGTCCTTCCATTCGACCACGACGGATACGACATATATGTATATATATAATAAATAAAAATATTTTCTGCTGATTTTGATTATCTTGAGGATTATGCTATGTTAATGCAGTCGTGGTTAAAATCTTGAAAGTATAATAAATAAAATAGTTTTGATCAGATATTGCTTTAATTGAAATAAAGGAATATATAAAAAACAGAATTTGATAAAAGGTACTGCTCGTCTTAAGGCGAGTAGAACAAGGAAAAACAAAAGATTATTTACATAATTACAAAGGTTTGAGCCGGCCATCGGGAAACAACAACAATAGGTTATATAAAAGGAAGTCGCGACATCTGTTGGTATACTTAACAGAATATTTGAATCTATGAAATATAATTTCAAATGAAATAAATATTTTTATATAACATATATATATTATATATATATTATATAAAATAATTTGAATTTCTATTGATTTTGGAATTGTTGCGATTATCTTGATTTTGGTTATCTTGAGAATTTAGCTATGGTGGTGCAGTCGTGGTTGAATAATAATCTTGAAAATATAAAGTCTTGATCAGAGATTTCTTTATTTGAGCTAAGGAATATATATGAAAAACATAATTTGATTAAAGTACTGCCTGGCTTAAGGCGAGTAGAATAAGGAAAACAAAAGATTATTTACATAATGTACAAAAGTTTTGAGCCGGCCATTGGGATAAAACAACAACGAGTTTTTATAGAGGAAGGGTGACCTCTGGTGGTCGATTTAGCAGAGTATTTGAATCTATGGAAATTATAATTTAAAATGAAAAAATATTTTTATATAACATATTTATATATTTGCATCGAGATATGCTCTTCTGCAAAGATAAGGCCAGTCAGGCATAAAATAATTATAGAGGCAATAACGCGACATCTATAGATAAGAAATAAAAGCAATAACATTCTGATGTCACAACAAAATTCTATTATCTTACTGCGATCCAAATATTTTATATTTAATTTTATTGTCCTAAAAGCTTATGCAAATTGTTTGCTTTCTAAGATTCATTTCTAAGATTTCACTTTCAGTGTAGCATTAATACAAACACCCCTGTATAAGCAGAATCGTCCAATACAGTATTAAATCTCTAAGAAGCGGTCTGGTAGACTAAATTAGTAAATTAAATTGGCCTTATTAATTGGCGAAACTGCTGGGAGGGTTAAGCCCTGAAGAGCCAAACTCTCCCAATATACATGGGTGAATCAATAAAATACGAAAAAGTTTTATAGAAAAAAAAAACAAAAAAGAAAACAAAGTAATATAGGTGTACACATTTAAATTAAACTCCATTGTTATATTTTTAAAAATCTCAAGATACCATCTGGCAACATTTTTTCCAATAAAAATGGCGACCAATACAAATATTTGCACCAAGTATAAAATGCGAGCAGTAATATATTTTCCGTTATCATGAAGGAGCTGAACCATTTGAAATTTACTCCAGAATGAATCGAATTTTTGAATGGGTTAGAAGATTCAAAAGCGGCATAGAAAGTTTAATAGAAGAGAAACCATTGAAACCATTGATAAATTAAATTTTAGAGTTCTAATCCATCCCCCTTACTCACCTGATTTATCCCCAGATGATTATAATTTATTTGGACACTTAAAAATATTTCAAAGGGGCATGACTTTCAAGACTGATGGTGGGGTTAAAATGCGGTGAAAGGTTGACTACGAATTTGTCTTAAAGGGAATTTACAAGCTACCTGGCCTTTGGAAGAAGTGTATAGAAAAAGGAGGGTGTTATGTAGAGGATCAAAAATAAAATTGTATTTTAGTATGCCCTTTTTTTCAAATTTTATCGTTTTTTATTGGTCCACCCTTGTATTTAATCGAATTTTTTATAGTTCTTCGAGTGAGAGAGAAAGGAATATATGGAAGAAGGACATTTTTTTATTAGCATAAATAGTCAATCCTACTGCCTTTTTATATTAATTAAATAAATAAAAATTAAAACCTAATTCCAGGCGTTTGTATACCTCACATTATCTTATTTTTTAATTGAAAAGCATATATTAGATAAAAAATATTTTATTTACCATTATTTCAGTATACCAGTATTTCGGTTAGATGTTTTGTTATACCTTTTAAAAAAGTTGGCGTTAAACCAACTGAACGACTGAACTGACAAACTCACTAGTCATTAAATACCAATTTCATAGATGGCAGCCCAGAACACAACCTTTAACCGTACAAATCCACCCGTAATAGTTACTTGGATACAATTAGTTATACAGTTGAAGATCCATTACAGTCATTTATTTACCTCATTGTTATTCTTTTTCTTCCAGCTAATGTTTTCTGCATTTCTTGCATTGCTCTCTAGCATTTTTATTTTCGTACTTTTTCACTTTTACAAATAGTTGAATTGTTCATTTGCATGCCTTATTTTTTCTTATATTCTTAATATTTTTATTTTTATGTAAATTAATACGTGTATATATTCCCTACAACCATCGATATCTTGCTTAGTATAGTTAAATTTTTGCCTGTCGAAGGGCTTTTGCCCGAAAGCTCGTAGCATTTTTACAATAAAAGAAACTCATCTTCTGAACCTTTCTTAATTGATATAACAAACACCATATACAATTAAATATATAATTTTATAAAATTAATAAAGGTTCCAGGGCTGAGTTTCTTGTGCAACTTTTCATTTTCAAGCTTTCGAACTTGTCAGTCCGTGATACTCTTTTTGAAGGACGGACAAGTCCGAAAGCTTGAAATTAAAAAGTTGCACAAGAAACTTAGCCTTTCAAGCTTTATTTATTTTATAAAAATTAAATATATGTTATTAATTAATCGAGGAAGAATGAAATTCTACTAAGCATTACTACAACAACAAAGAGCAATTTTAGGACCAACGCTCCATATTGCCAATAAGTATTATAAACTCTGATAAAATTTGCAATACATAAAATTCAATATTATAATAAAAACGGCATATTCGGATTAAAGATAAACGGAGTTTATTGTACGGTATTTAGACGAATTGAACGTTTTTTTAAATTAGTTTTTTACAAAATTCTCTTCTGAATGTCGAATTATAAAGAAATTACCCCGTTTATTTTCTAACCATGATGTGCAATATTTATTTTATCATTTATAACTTGATATTTTTAATTTAAAAATACCCTATCTTACTATTCAAAAATTATCACCCAACTAACTATTAAAAAAAACTAACATTTTCATAATTATACATACATTAAACCATTCTAAAAAATATAATTGGTGTTTATAAAAAAAATAAAAATGAACCATCCGAGATGTTTAGAATTTACGTAGGCCGTAGACAAGATAAGAGCCCCCATTGTCTCCTGGCTGGACTAAGTTACAAGATAATTATCAATGTAATCCTAGCTCTGAGAGGCAAGGTCAGAGCTGATGGTATCTATACGTCCTGTTTTATTCCTCCACTCTCACCCTGTAAAATCATTCCAAACAGACATATAGATGGCTTTATAGATAAATAATATATTGTTTCATTTTGAAGTTTCTATATAAATTTAATAAAAAAAAAGTGATATACCATAATGAATTTATAAAATGTAATCATTAAATTTGTTTTATCATATACAAATTGAATAGTAATTTATAATACAATATAATGCGGCTTATGATTGTAAAACGACATTTGAAAATTATCCCGCATGTGTTTATTTTAAACGAAAAATCGAAATTTATTTTTAAGGAGAAATAACGATTATTTCTAACCTTAGGGATGAAATATGAAAGGATGAATTGTGAAGAGTAATGATAAACGGAAAAATAAAATTGTATAGTAATTGAATAGCAATTATGTATTTGTTTCTTTTCTACATCAACTCTACAGAATCGAGCATCAATAAAATTTTCACTCAGGGGTTCCCCTGAGAAGAGATATAAAATATAATATATAGGATTTTCAAAGCCTATTTACCAATATGCCTGAAAACAAAAGAATTGGAAAATTTTGGAATTGGAAAATTAAGTTGTCTCGAACAATCTCTTTCTCGTCAACGTTTACGAGTTTGTTCTTTATACGTATCTCCATATACTCTAAAAAAGCTTTAAAGTCCGAAAACTAGAAAAATTCAAAATTTCTCAACCATACTTATCCGTGAATTTAAGGATTTATATTATCTTCTATTGAGGAGAATTAGACTTAGAGGAAATTTTGTTAAATACCAGTAGTAAATATATAACTTCTCAAATACTATTTTGTTTCCAATTTGAGTGAAATATAGGAAGAGTATATTATGACAAGTTTTCTCCATTCCGTCATCCTTTAAAGCTTCTCTCCAAGGAATCGTTAGAGGTTTGGCGTACTGCCAGAAGACCCTCTCTACGATTTATCAAATCACCAGGTACTGGAAGTTATCGCCTGCAGCAATAATTCTCCATTGTCACGAATCTCCCATGGACAACACGAGAACCACTTATTTAATTACATGTCTTGGAACATCAGGGACTTTCCGGTATATATGTTAGTTCTGCTTTTTTACACATATATTTACAAACACTTTCTGAATTTATTTTTTTAGTTTATCGTCTCGTTAGAGTATCACGTCAACATTACCTATTTACTTGTTTCTTTTTGAAATTTATAATATATTCATCGTTGAAAAGCACGTACCCATATGCATAAATAAAATGATTCAAATTTGAGAAATATGTTCAATTTTTTCAAATATTTGAACATGAACATTTATTTGGAAATTAAATAAAGTTTATTTTGAGAATATTTCGATTTACAGTAGCTTTATATTAAGGCTCAAAATATAGGTTAATTTTCAAAATAGCGATTAACCAATTTACATTTATAAAAACCTTTTATACTATCTTTTTTGTATTTAATAAAAGATGTATTTGCCAATATTTCGGTTGGCTGAACGCCAACCTTTATCGAGGTATTACATTTTTGTATACACAAAATCAGCGCCTCATAGCGTTATAACATCACAGTTGAAACAATTTAAAATACAGAGTAGGTATTATAACACTCTGCGGCGCTGAGTTTGTGTATACAAAAATGTAATACCTCGATAAAGGTTGGCGTTCAGCCAACCGAAATATTGGCAAATAAATATTTTATTTAAACCAATATATGTCTCTTTATTATCTAATGAATTAAATATGGATTGCTCTATTTTCAAAACTATCTTTATAATAAGACGTTTTCCAATTAAAATATTTCTGAAATAAAAAAAAATGATGATTCTATATGTGCTTATTACACCACCATTAGATAATGGGCTACCTAGACCGAAGTCTGTATGCCTGTATGCTTGTATGTATTTATGCTTATCAGAGAGGAAATTTTACCTAAATTATAAACTTTATAAAGCTATACAACCATTCTTACATTATTTTCGTTATTGTTCTCAAATGGATTATTTAATACGTTGAGTGTTGCATACCTTATAACTATTTATATTTATTTTATTAGGTATGTGTATTTTTTTTTTTTTTTTTTTATTGTTGGTTCACACTCCTTTTGTTTTTACGTTCTTTGTGCTTACTAGGAGAAAGGTTATAGTATGTTTTATATGTTTCTTACACATTCAATTTTAATACAATTTAGAATTTTAACAGGTTATTTGAATTTGATTTCAATTCGGATTACGATTCATTGAACGTTTAGCATATTTTGTTTCAAATGGAAACTCTTTTTCTCATTACTTAAATGGGCAATGCCCTTGTCTTTATAAATCATCGTGTCTTTCAATGGCTAATATTTTAACTCTTTTTTATTATCCCTAGTACACGTGGTACAGACCATGATAATCATGGTGGGTAGAAGTTTCCGACTTGTTTCTACTGTCTACGTATTTGAAAAGAAATTCGACATTTGCACTTACAAATGTGTCATAGCCCCGTTTGATTACTTGGTCTCGCTGGTGGGGTTAGACTTTTGCAAGATTCGGTGGCCATTGGAGCATTTTTTAATAATTATAAAAAAAGTGCTCAATGCGGGATTCGATTCTGGGTCGTAGAGATCGAACAACAATGGATTAGACTACTCTTCCACCGACCTCCATTAATATCCAAGTAATATTATAGGGCCTTTTCCCAATATGAATTCCATTTTCGGCCTCGATTTTCACGACCTTTCCTTCTTAACTCTCTCAAGTCATACTAATAACTACTCCGAAAGTAGGACAAGATGTCCAAAAATGCTGATTCTATGTTTCCTATTCTTCGTATATTTACATAACCTCTATCTGAATATATATATGAGGCTAGAACTATATTTGATAGAAAAAAGCTTTATTGGGTTGCCGAGATTATAAAAAAAGTTCGATGTGCTCTATTAAATTTTTCTATTGAAACAACATTTCTTTCTTTATATATGTATACATAGAATATGTGGCAGCAGCAACAGGCGCTCAAGAAGCAAATTCGATTGACCTGCTGATGTCAGATTTTGGATTCTGAAATTATAAAACCTATTATCTTAAAGGAAAAAAGATAATCAGAGTTGTATAAATTACTAAATTCAGAAAAAGTAACTGCTAGGACAAAGAATATTGATATAAAGTTTCATTTCATCAAGGACTTAATTTCTAATAATTTTCTTTCTCTGAACTACTGTCCAACTGAAAAGATGTTAGCAGACATCTTGACCAAGCCACTTCCTAAGAATAAATTTCAAGAGTTGAGAGAAGGAATTGGACTTATCACCTACAGCCATTGAGAAGGGGATTGTTGGAATATTACAGAGAGTAACAATAGCTATAGATGTGAGCTATATACAATATATACATGGATATTTCACTTTGATTTCAATCATTACATATGATAAACACTACTATATAATTGAGCCTCAAATTTTCGTCATACCATTAATATATGAAAAGTGTTAATTAGAAAAAATAATAAAGTTTTTCATAATACTTTTTATACACTGTAGAATTTTATATACAAAGTTTATCTCTCTATTTTCTCTAACATTATATTTGACTGAAAGTTTCACTTTTTGTGTCGAAGTAATTATTTTTTTGTTGAACATTCAAACGATCACCTATATTTCTTAATGAACACGTAATACCTTAATCATATTTCTAAAAGAAAGATTTGTAATATAATAAATACAGATCCCACATTTTTTAAAATTGGAAAATAAATTTCATTCTGAAAATATATAATACTTTAAGAAGATTTAAGTTGGATTTCATTTCGAGTTTCCAGAAATAACAAGGTCTATCCTCAAAAGGAAAAGGAATAAGATATAAGGATTTACAATTTTGTATCAATTTGAGAACCAAGAAATTTGAAACAAACAAAATCAATGTGTGTTCCAATTCAATTTTATTTTAAAATTCAAATCTATTTTTAGAGAATATTAAGAAATGTGATATTAAACAATATAAAAAATTCTGTTTTAAAATACACTTAAGACTTGAATGATGAAACGGACATTACCCTTCGGGTTATCTCTTCTATATTTCTACTACTATAACATATATATATGTCATAATTTGTATAATTAATGCCCAAGAGATATAATTTATTTTCGTCAAAATAAGTATGTAAATATGTTAAGCTTGTGTTAAAATGTAAATATGCAAATTCATCCATCTATAAAAGCTGTGCAAAAATAAAGGTGGCAGACATCGCGGGTGCGCTGTTCGCTTGGCTGGAGCTAATTCTTTGTTGCGCCCTTTCATTTGACCACGACAGCTACGAGATATATATATATGAAATCATATTTTAAACAGTAGAAATGCGTTTTTTAATTTGTGCTTTTCCTACGGCTGTATGTGATATCGAGCTAAGGTACCAATCACGTGCCAGTGTGTGATTTTGATCCTTTAATCAGGGGCCAATTTACCGCTCGCGTGTGATCAAATATTTAACATTTATCCTTCTGATTAAAAAGAAAATTACGATGTTTTTTTATTTTTGTTAAATATTCATTATAGAGAGAGAAAAAATCCTTTCGCTATAAGTTTTTTTATTATAAAAACTACGACCTTTCGATCTCTATTTCTTCAACAGGAAAAATTATATTTTTAAAAATGCATCTCCTTATGATGCAACTGAAGTTGCTGATGACTAGTGCCATCTGTCGGAATAATATGAAATATATGTTGATATTTTAAAATTATTTTCAAAATTGGTCAAATACCCATTCTTGATTAATCAAGAAAATCTAACCACGTACTCGTTTTGGTATGTTGACCCTCGACAGCGTGTTGTAAGCTGTACTTCAAAAACATAAAATAAAATAAAAAACTGTCATTTAGGCATTCTTAAAAATCATGAAACGGATAGTTATGGCCAGAAGTGCGTGAGAACGCGAAACAATGTTAGGAAAAATTATATTTAAAAGGAAAAATGAAATAAAAGACTAAACATGAAAAATGTGCGTTTTATGGCTAATTTTACATTATATAGGATGTGACTGTTTTTCTCTGAAATATTTATTCCCTTGCTGATATTGTTCTGAATCATTGAAATGAAGGATTGCATTGAATATTCTTCTATATTGAAAATTTAAACAGTTTTCAATTCCATATTTATTTTCATCAAGGAGTGGAAATATCAGGCTTTTTATAATGTTTATACTAATTTTAAAGATCATCCTTTTTCAAAATGATTGATAATGATACTTATTTTTCTCTTTGTGAAACTACTTACACAGAAAACTGGTATAATATATAAACCTGCTCCATGCGGACGAGAGCCAATAGCTCGAAACGCCTACGTGGTTAGCTTATTATAGTTATTCCAAGAAAATGTATTTGTTTAATTCTCGCAAATCAAAAATAGCCATAGAGTTTATATTTATTAATTTCAACACACGAAACGCAATATCCTGGCTAGGGATAATTGCGTCGATTTACATATTTTTAAACCGAATCAGTTATAAACATATTATACAAGAAAGAGTAATCAAAAATAAAAAGAGAGAAGCAATAATATATATTAGGAACCTGAACCTTTCTCAGGTTAGAAAGATAATCATAAATATATTTACAAAAATAGTTAAACCTATGATAATTCTCTCTGCTATTTACAAATTGATATAGATCTACAACATTATTTATTGTCTGTTGTCTAGCGGTGAAGAAGAGTGGACATTTCAGCAATAGGTGTCTTTGATAATATAGAATTTATATGTGCGAACAGAAAAATTGTTTTCAGACCATAGCGACTATTTCAGGAAATTATGTTTTATTATTAAATCTTCCTGATATTTTATCTACAATTCCGATTCAACTATCATGTTTTCAAGATATATTTTTATAAAATGCTAAAAATGAAGAGAAAAGGTTTTCTTTATTAAAATATATAGGTTACAAGCTTTCGGGCACCAAGCCCTTCTACAGGTACTACATAGAACCTGTAGAAGGGCTTGGTGCCCGAAAGCTTGTAACCTATATATTTTAATAAAGAAAACTTTTTCTCTTCATTTTTAGCGTACCTGTAGAAGGGCTTGGTCCCCAAAGCTTGTAACCTATATATTTTAATAAAGAAAACTTTTTCTCTTCATTTTTAGGTACCTGTAGAAGGGCTTGGTGCCCGAAAGCTTGTAACCTATATATTTTAATAAAGAAAACTTTTTCTCTTCATTTTTAGCATTTTATAAGCCATTAAAGAGAAATTTCGTGATTTTCGTTTTAAGATATATTTTTATTGAGAAAAATTCCAAACAAAAAATATGTTCAAACCTTTGTATTCCCAAATTGAATATTTTATTTATTAACGTTTGTGTGTGACAAAGTACAAAAAGCAGAAATTATTTATTCATCTAGAAATCAATAACCTACGAGGTTTAGTAATTAGAAATTCAAATCAAATATTTGCTGTGGATCTCCATGTTGTGATGTTTTTGAATAATAAAAAATATTGATGTTAACATAAGAAAATATTTACAGAATATACATAGTGAATATTTATTCAAACAAATAATAAATTTAAGTAAATATGGTCCCATTTATATATTAAATTTGAAACTATTTTTTACACGCACAAATAATTAAAATAATTTTATCTTTTCAAAATTGGTAAACATAAACTTTTACAATATAATACACTGCGGCCTGTGATTGTAAAACGACACTTGAAGTTACACCACATGAGTTTCTTTTCAATGAAAATTCAAAATTTTATTTCAAGGTGAAATATTGACTATTTCTAACCTTTTTAGATGAGGTATGAAAGGGTGAATTATGAAGAGTAATGATGAACGGAAAAATAAAAGTGTCCATTCACCTTGAAATAAAATTTTGATTTTTCATTGAAAAGAAACTCATGCGATGTAACTTCAAGGGTCGTTTTATAAACTTTTACGTACCTAATAATATAGAGTTGATAACTTGAAATAAATATTTATAATATTATATAATTTGAATTATAAATAATTCCCGAATTTATCTTAATCATGAGATATACAGTTCAACCTGTCTATAGCGCCCCATCTAAATAGTGCCTCTCTCTCTATAGCGTCCCATTTTAAATACGTAGTACGATGCGATTTACATTAAAAGTGACCTGTTTATAGCACCCCCTCTCTATAGGAACCTATTTTGGTGAGTCCCAAGAGGAGGCGCTATAGACAGGTTTAACTGTATATATATAAATATTTTATAATAATTCTATGAAATATTTATACCTTTTTGAAAATTAGAGAATATATGGGTAAATATTGAGTCCAAATATATATTTATGACCATATTTTATAATTACAAATGCCAACGTAACTATGCTCTTCAATAATGGTAATATAAATTTCAATAGTAAGGTACTTAGTTCTATTAAAATGTACTTTGAGTAACGCTTTCTCAAGCGACTCACTTGAAACCTTGCCCAAACTTTGGTCATCTAAAAGTAAGTCAGATTTTGTATTCCCCTACAATATATAAACCAGAATGTTTATTATAATAGATAAGTTGAAGAAGGACATATAATGCATCTAGATATCTCTGATATTTCATGGATAAAATAAGTATGATATAAATATTCCAGAATATAAAACGAATCTTAGATATTCTAAACTGAGTGTATACTTCTGGTTAGTGAATTTTTAATGTAAGTTAATTGACCTACCAAATGTATATTCCCTAAGTTTAGAGTCTCTTAGATTATTTTGTTATTCATATATTTATTTTATTCCAGTTAAAATTTCAAGTATTTTATTATTATATTATTATTATAGTCATTCATGTATATATATATATATATATATATATATATATATATAATCCCAGAGTTGTTTCATTTATTTTTGTTGATGGTTTCTTTAATTTATTATTTATTTATTCAAATATATATATAATTCGATATTTCTAAATTATTGATACTTATTTATTTTATATATTACATTATATTTATTTTAATTATATTTATTTTTATTAAGAATGGATAACATAGATGGCTTTCTCCCCAAAATTCACGAAAGACGTTCATGGTTCACCTGAAGCGTGCGACCTGATGTGCGTTTCAAAACAAATTTAAAAAAACCTAGTAAAAGATGAACGAATGGTCCATCAACATATTGGATAAAACTCTTATTAAGTCAGAAATAAGCTATAATTCAAATATATAATTATTATTGATTGATATATATTCAGAAGAGAGAGAGAGAGAGTTATATATATTTTTAAATTTTATTTTAGCAAATCTTGAATATGTTTTTAACAAAAATGTTTTTTTTTTATCGTTTCAAATATATTACTAGGGGATCTCGCGGAATATAAAAACATATAAAAATTAAATATTAATGACTCAAATTTATTTTTAAATATATTAAACAATATTAACTACTATATTTTTAATTAGTATATATATATTATTTTTTATAATTACTATCTTATGATATACACTCATTGAGACAAAACTTAGGGAAGAAAATATGTCGCCGGTCATCTTCTTTTTTTTTGTGTAAGGATAAAACTAATTTCGTTCACAATTAGATATCTCAATAAAGGTCACTGTGTAAAAATATATTTCAGAGTCAATATGTCATAAGGTGGAATCCTCTGGTGTATAATAAGCAGGAAACATAAATAAATTCCGAGGATAAGTTTCTTTTATTTCAAAAATAATAGTACTTCGAGCTTTCGGGCGTAAATAGCCCTTCTTCAAGAAAATAGGAAGTAATTTTAAATTAAATTTTGAATTTCAAATAGAAATGTTTGTAAACAATTAGATGGTGTTTTTCTTTGGTCCTGCATAGCGTGAGTGAATCTCGTATCCACGTGATTTAGTTCTAATCTAAACACTTTTATAAAGAGAGGTGTTTTGCCCCCAGAAATATTGGCCGATTAAATTGAATATATTGAAATGATTACTTGTCCTAAAATGAATATTCTAAGTCTGAATTAAATTTTATATCAATCTGGAAATTGCCATTGTTTATCTAGGTTGTAGTTCTATGTATCAGGATTGTGTATTAAGCTATTGTATATTTCTGGGATATCTTTATGTCTATTGATGCTCTGGTGTTTTTTGGATACTATTGCTTCTAGGATTAGTCTTTTATATTTATTTTTTATGTTGTTGAAGAAGGGCTATTTACGCCCGAAAGCTCGAAGTACTATTATTTTTGAAATAAAAGAAACTTATCCTCGGAATTTATTTATGTTTCCTGCTTATTAGAGTCAATATGTGAAATTCGATATACATGTTAAAAGGTAAAACTTCCTTAAGTCCCTAATCCATGAGAGTAATTAAAGAATGGTACATATTAAAGCCCCATCAATGGTTTATAAATTTGAAAATGGAAATATTTATGTATATAAACGGAATATTTTAGAGCTTTTTTAATACCTTCAAGAAATCAATGTTACGATTACTAAAGTAAAAAAAAACGTTTTATAGCCCATTGTTGGGCTAAATGCTATAAAATAACAGCTCAACTCTAAGACCCAGAACTTCCAATTATCTCAGTTTACACCGATGCTATTTGTTTATTTCACCAGAATCCATAATTGCGCCTGTTTTAAGTCTTTAAAATATTTACAAGACCGTAAAATGTACGAGTCGCTTCCCCAAAATAAACTTCCCGAAATAAAGAAGTTTGTTCGTTTACGAAGGACACCTATAAAGTTTCTAAATACATTCTTCACTCTCTTTTTATTGTGTGAGATCTTTTAGATACAGAGAGTGATGCTTTTTCTATTTATCTCCATATTATGTTTTGATAAACGATTATACCTGTTTGATAAGAACTTGGTAAAACCTATCTCAATATAATTATTCTAATGAATTCTTCTATATTGAAAATTTAAACAGTTTCCGAATCCATATTTATTTCTATCAAGAGATGGAAATATCAGTCTTTTTATAATTTTTATACTAATTTTATAGATCGTCCTTTTTGAAAATGATTGATATTGATACTTATTTCTCTCTTTGTGACACTAATTACACAGAAATCCAGAATAATATATAAACCTGCTTCACGCTGATGAAAGCCAACAGCCCGAAACAAAAATATTCTAATATATTTTGAAAATTGAATCATCTAGGTGGGGTAAACAAAATATATAAATATTTGGTGTAAAATAATATTTATATATATTATATATAAAATCTTGAATATAATCAATTACATTTTTTAGGTATATTTGACTTAATGTTATTCATCATTGATAAATCTAGAGATTATGATTGTTGCATACTAGTATCCGGGTCGAACATATTGATGGGGCATAAATATTTTGTAAATTTATTTTATGGTCTTTTCCTGTTTCTTTTATATTTAACCTCTTACACTTGATAAAAATAAATTCTAAATAAGAGCTTATAGTAATTTCAAACTAGGGAATTAGGGCTTAATCTTTCAGAGGAAATGTAAACTATTTTTGACACGTGATTGTCTTTTCAAAATAAACCATTTTCTACTGCTCGCTTAGCAATGAGGGAAAGGCCAAGCTCATCAGAGGTGATATAATATATTAAAGAGGTAACCGCTGGGCAGGTTAACCACTGTTAATCCAGATGACCTCTCATTATTTTTATCATTGCAGTAAGATAGGTGAGGGGAAAATTATGTTTTATTTAACAAAGATCATCACGTCAAAATTATCTCACATTTCTATATAAGATTTCACGCTACAATACATCACACATATATATATGTCATAGAAAAAGGACGTATATTCTATTTACGTTACCAATTCATGCAGTCGTGGATGGTAAAAATGAATGATAACTTTTGTCCCAAAAAATATTTATTATTTTGATTATTTTTAAAGCAAACCGTTTTTGCATGCATACAACTAACGATGTTATTATCTATTTACAAACAAAAACAATATATTGGGTTGTATTCCTTTTGTTAAGGATTCCTTTTCATTTTAAAATTTAACTCTGTGATTATAGAATTTTAATTATTTTATGAATTATAAAAATCATATTTTTATTATGTTGTGTGTCATATATATTATATTTAATAAATATTTTTTGCTGTTTTGAGATTAATTACTTGTAGAGGAATTATTGGTCATTTGCTTGATTTTGGTATGGAAATGAAGTCGTGGTTAAATCTTTAAAGAATGATAATGAAAAATAGTTTTGATCAGTAATTTAATTGAGTTAAAGGAATATATAAAAAAGACATAATTTGATAAAGGTAATGCCTGGCTTAAGGCGAGTAGAATAAGGAAAACAAAATATTATTTACAAATGTACAAAGGTTTTGAGCCGGCCAACGGGAAACAACAACAATGAGTATTTATAGGGAAAGCGTGACCTCTGGCGGTCGATTTAACAGAGTATTTGAATCGAAGAAATATAATTTTAAATAAAATAATACTTTAATATAAATTTAAATAAAATATTTCAATATAACATATATATATATATATATTAAGAAAAAGGCATCTCCTTATCGTGCAACTGAAAGTTGCTAATGGCTTGAGCCATCTATCGGAATAAATATAAACTATTCTCGTTGATTTTTAATTATTCCAGAATTGGCCAAATACCCATTCTTGATTAAACAAGAAAAGCTAACCACGGACGCGTTTAGGCTGTTGGCCCTCATCAGCGTGGTGCAAGCTGTACCTCAACGACCAAAATATTGGTCATTAAGGCATCCTGAAAAATCATGAAACGGGTAGTTAATGCCAGAATTGCGTGAGAACGCGACACAATGTGAAAAAATAGTACAACTGTGATATTGTACTGGGATAAGGTGCATAAATTATAAAAATGGCATCTCCTTATCCTGCAACTGATATATACATATATATATATATAATTTGATATTTTCAATATAGTGATAGGACCACAAGTTCCTGTTTGAGGAAATTTATCCCAATTATGAGATTAAACTATATAAGAAACAGGTAAAGAACAGAAAATCATATTTAGAATATATATGCCCCATCAATATGTTTGAGCCCGTATACTAGTGTAGAATAATGATAAATTTCAGTTTTTTCAACGGTGATTTATATTGAGAAAGATACAGCTCTTGTATTTACTGTGTTATTACTCCGCTTTTCGACGCTCTATTGTTTCTCACCATCACTAGTGACGCATGCGCAGTTCATGTCATTTTCTTAAACACTTCCTAGTGGATAATAAAGATTCTATATGCAATACTAAACAAATTTCGCATATCATTTTATAATAAAATAATGAAGTATATTTAATATTTGAAATAATGCACCTATTAATTTTAACTTCAATTTGAACTTTCGAGAATCAAATTTTCAAAATATTACTATATATTTAGATGTAATATTTTAGGATACATGTATATTTCATTTTTTCTTGAAAAATACTATAAGTATTTTGAGAAATGGATACCTGAATGCTCAATATATTAAAAATAAATGTATTTATATCTGTTTTAAATTTTATATTAGAAAATATTTCTTCATATATATTAACATATATTTAATATTGTGAGTATTCAGCTATCGACGTAGATGTGAAATAAATTCAGGAAATAAGGGAATTCCATAGAAAGAATATAAAACGAAAAAGTAATTGAGGAAAGAAAAGAAAGACAAATTATCGAAAGATGCTGAAGGGAAGACCCATCAGTTCGTATCGCCCCGAATAACCGAAATTACAGAGTATTTATATCTGTCCAGCTCGAAAATAGCTGGTTACTTGCCTGGACAATTTAATGTCGTTCTGTAAGATGGGCAGAAGATCACATCAGACAACTTAGATTGGATAGACCTTAACTTATTATATTTATCTAGAAAACGTTTTATTTTTCTTACTATACATTTTCACAAATCCAGATGTTTCATTTATACATGATATATTAATGCATAGTAATATATTTTTATTAAAAAGGAATATATTAGATAAAAAATCATTTATTTTACCAATATTTCAGTTAGCTGAACGCCAACCTTTATCAAAGTGTTATAACATATTTAATATGTGTCAACAACAAACTCAGTGCCACATAACGTCAACAGATTTAAGTTTTTAAACCTTGATAAAGGTTAGCGTTCAGCCAACTGAAATATTGGTAAAATAAATTATTTTTTGATCCAATATATGCCTTTTAATTAAAGATTTATTTTATGGATTGCTCTATTTTCAAAATAGTAATATATATTTTTTTAAATATATATTAAAATAATAAAAAATGATATACAGATAGAAAAAACATATCTGTATTTGTATAATATTAAAATATATACATTGCAGTTATTGGAGCTTGATAAATGCCATTTAAAGCTAGAATAATTCACCCCAAATTGTTATTTATATGTATTTATGTATATATTATATTAATTCTAAGAATGTTTTAGTTTTTCAAACAACAATATATAGCATTTCTATCATATATATTCCTACTGAATGATAATAAATTCTTTAAAAATAAATCTTATCCAAACCACACACACAGCAAACATACTATCAACCAAGAATAATCTCAAAGCATATTCTAATATTCTCAAATTTCATTGTTTATACTGCAATGATCATTATTGAACAAAATATTTAAAATACTATTAAATATGATCAAAAACATTAGTGTGAAGCTGATTTATAATATAAATTGTCGTGTCTAGAAATAGTTTTATAAATGTGTGTTTTGTAGCCATAATATTTTATTTAAATAATTTATATATAATAAACAATTACCCTAAAATATATACAGCCAATTCTATTTTGATGAGATACAGATGTACAGTATGACTAAATTTAAATAACTCATTGACATATCTCCTATTAGTTTTCCTAATCTTCGAAGATGCCGCAAATTAGCTTTTATAACAGATTTAATATATTATCCGTCATAGACTATGTATATATATATATATATATATATATTATAAAAAAATATTATTTTATTTAAAATATATTTCATATAAATTTACTGGCAATGCGTAAAGTAAATTTATTTATATATCATATATTCACAAAATTTTGTTAAATCGACCGCCAGAGGTCATGCTTCCCCTATAAAACCTCGTTGTTGTTCTTTCCCGATGGCCGGCTCAAAACTTTTGTACATTATGTAAATAATCCTTTGTTTTCCTTATTCTACTCGCCTTAAGCCAGGCATTACTTTTATCAAATTATGTATTTTTTATATATCCCTTTAACTCAATTAAATTAGTGATCAAAACTATTTTTTATTATCATACTTTAAGGATTTCAACCACGACTGCATTACCATACCATAATCCTCAACATGATCTAAATTCAAGCAGAAAATCTCTTTTCTATTTATAATATATATTTATTAAAAATGACATATCCTGACCAGGAGTACATGTGCTTTACAGAAAGCAGAGCGCCATCTGGTGGAACAGAAATCAACTAAACATCGATTTAGCCGGTTCCCTGATATTTGGCCAACCCAATTTTTAGATAAATCAAGAAAAGCCATCCACAAACGCGTTTCGCGCTTTTGGCGCTCGTTAGCGTGGAGTAGGCTGAACCACTGCGACCAAAAAAGATTTTTTGGTCCCAGTGGTTTCCCGAAAAACCAAGAAATGGGTATTTAAGACCAAACCTGCGTAAATACGCTTAGCACATTAAAAAACGAAAGAAAAAAAAGATAAAAAGATCAGGTGTTGAAATCAATATTAAAAATGGTATATCCTGACCAGGGGAGCACATGTGTTTTACAGAAGGCAGAGCGCCTGATCTTTTTATATTCTAGTTTTTTCTTTCATTTTTTAATGTGCTAAGCGTATTTAAGCAAGTTTGGCCTTAAATACCCATTTATTGGTTTTTCGGGAAGCCACTGGGACCAAAAAATATTTTTTGGTCGCAGTGGTTCAGCCTACTCCACGCTGACGAGCGCCAAAAGCGCGAAACGCGTTCGTGGATAGCTTTTATTGATTTATCAAGAATTTGGGCTGGCCAAATATCAGGAAACAGGCTAAATCATTTTTTTTTCTTTCGTTTTTTAATATATATATGAGTGATTCAAATTTTATCTGATTGATTTAGAACATATTGTTTTGTATTTTTAATGCATTCTCCTATTTATTTTATTTCTTTTAAACTATGTATATATGAATTAATGTTTAATATATATTTATCATTATATATGCATTTCTAGTGTCCTCAAAGATTATGTCGATAGTTCATTTAAAATACTTTTTCCAACAGTCAGGCTTCAGTATTGGTAGAAAATAAAAACAGAATTATGTAATATTACAGCGGTATTATAGATTAAAAAGGCGAAATCACTGGTAGGGTTCATTACTGATGAGACAAGCCCTCCCATTATTTTATCATTGAAGTAAGGGTAGTAGAATTTTTTTTTTTTTTTAAAGATTCGACGCGTCAAAAATAGATGAAAATATTATAAACAAATATATTTTTGTTCAACCCAAAATAATCTTCGTAGTTATTATCATGACCATTGTTAAACCAATATAGAGATAATATTTGCATAAATAAATTCATAGAGAATTTGTAGAGCTTACAAAGAAATGGGTCATTTTCATGGCACACAATATGTAGAAACAATCTTTACATCAATGTAACTTTAAAAAATCGAGAAAATATATTTTGAATGTGATAAAATAAAAAATTCAGTTATTACAGTCAAACATATCCGTATTCCATCCACGCTGTGTATATAGAGAATTTTATTTGTTGACTTTTCCAGATTCTGCAGTATTTCGAATGTTACTCTACGTCTAAATATATTTATTTGTTTATAGAATTTATATAGGATATCTTGTGTGTGAATATTATGTTTGAAAGAATCACATTGTTTAGTATAATAATTTGAAAGGAGTGTGTTAAATTATTATTTATATATATATATATTGTGTGACAAGAAGCTCTTTTTTGTTCTTTTATATTATCGCCATATAGAAATGGTAGTTGAAAAGTTGTTCTCTAAATCTTAAGATAATCATTAAGGCTAATTGTTGATCAAATTGGCCAAATCGCTGGAGAATTCACCATTGATGAGCCAAGTCTTTACAATATATATTTTCATCACTCTCTCCATATAATGGTTGTAAAATATCTATATTTTCCTATTCCAAAAATATAATTTAACTTGTCGCTGAGGTCTATTGATAAAAATCTACACTTATAAATTAAAAGAACCTAAGGAAGTTGTACATTTTAGCATGTATATCGGGATTCAGACAATAACTTTGAAATCTATTCGATACACAATGACCTTTATTTAAGACACACAAAATAACCGAGTTGTGAACAAATATCGATTCTATTTTTTTTTGAAAAAAAAAAAGAAATACGACATCAAAATATTTTTACTTCCTTAAGTTCGGTCCATTAGTTTATTATAATAGAACATCTACAATCCAAATGATTCTATCTAGCTACTCAATGACTTGCACAGATTCTTAATTGAGGTATGGCGTGAAACATGTCATGTTGGCATAACTAGATTATCATGCAATAACCATTGTGTTTTAGAGATTATTTCGCGTTTATCTTGTTCCATCAATTTTCCGAAAATTATGACATATTCATAGAGTAAATAGTTGCATTAGTATTACAAACTAATATTTTCTACTTTTGTCAATAAGATGCCCGCTAGTCTTTATTAATATATATATACCCTTTCTTATATATAAATAATTGTTGATAAATTCCGGAATATTCAGAATATTTTGTTTAAAATAAATTAAGAGATTATCGCGGGAACTTTTTTAATATACCATTTACATCATTTCCACCATTTTACACAACAGTACAACAAGCTGACATTTATCTGAAATACCTTCCTTTTAATTCTTATGGTCCGGTTCTTCGTAAAATATTAGTCGTAAAAATTCGATATATATATATATATAAAAGGATTAACACTTTTAATTTTAGCTTCCTCTTCTGAAGAGTCTTGAAATAAATAATATTCAAAGATATCTATAGAGTAGAAAATACTCCCGAACATTTCATACATAGGTACTCTTTTAAATAAAACCAGAAAATAGTAAATCTATTATATAAAGAAAAATGCTTTATACCTTATACACTACCAATTAAAACATTATTATTCGGGAAGAATAAATATGGGATTCAAACCTTTTTCCACAATCTTACAGAAGAGCCAACATTATCAGAAACTTCTTATTCAAACCGCCCGTAAAATGCTTTGTATTTATTTATGTCAAATATTTAATAATTATTTGATTTTTCTTCATATTTAGGCAATCTGCAACACTTAACTTTCTTTATTTCTCTAATTTTGGATAAGCTATTTTTTGTCTATATATTATGGTTAACCTTGTTGTAATTCAATTAAATATTAAAACGCAAAGTATAGTGACTATCCCTTATTTCTAAATAGGAAACGTTACACCAACCACAAAGTTAAATAAAGATAAATAAGGCATTTATTCAGTCAAAGTTCATAACTCACCGCCACCTTATAGGAGATGTAAACAGAACCATACAAACCAGAAAATGAAAACATATATATAAGAAATAATGAACCTAAAATATTCATAGCACAATACCTAATGGAAATTGGCCTCATTTTTAATCAGAAGAATGCGTTGAAAATGTCATTATCAGAACATAGTTACGAAGATAGAAAGATTATTTAGAAGTTATCACATAATTCTAATATAATAGTATCAACAGGATAATTGACCTCCCTTCTATTTATACAAATTTTAAAGTAAGGTGAAAGAATATTAGCGTTCATTCAAAAGCAATATTGATAATGACAACAATATATTAGGCCCGAAAATATCAGTGGGGAATATTTAAAATAAATGTATGAAAGAAATAATCAAAGAAACACTGATGGGCACGATTTCAGCCGTGTGTACAGGCTTTACAAATAATCTATTTTGAATGTTGATACTTAGGAGAAACGCCTGTGCAAAAGAGTTTTTAATTCGAAAAAAAAGCTTGAGAATATTATATATTTAAATATATATTTAATAAATAAGTGCAAAAAAAAGTACATGATTAATTATTCAAAAATATTTTCACAGCAATTTATGACGAGATGGGAAATAAAATGAAATATATATATATAAAAATTTTTTTTTTAAATGGCATATCCTGACCAGGAGCACATGTGCTTTATAGAAGGCAGAGCGCCATCTGGTGGAACAGAAATCAACTAAACATTGATTTAGCCTGTTCCCTGATATTTGGCCAACCCAATTTCTTGATTTATCAAGATTTCAACACCTGATCTTTTATCTTTTATTTTTTTCTTTCGTTTTTTAATATATATATATATATATATGTACAAATATGGTTTTTCACACACAAGATGTTTAAAAGAAAATAAACTATGAATATTTAATAGGTATTTTTATTCGAAGAAGATGTACCATATATTGAAAGGATATTTCAAATTAGTGGACTCTACTTTTTATATAAAATAAACATCAAATTCTATTAATTATTCACACAAAAAAAATCAAAACAACATTTCAATTACTATATCAATTTTTTAAAAATAATAGTAATAATCTTAATTACCAAAAACCATAAAAGGGCAATTTACTTGCATGAAAGAAATTGTATTCAACTAATGGACTTTTAAATAATTGTTAAAATTACCTTCGACTATACTTATATAAAAATAATAAATAATGGTTTATAATTAGCCTTTTTCTATATAAACGTTTACAGTGCATAATAATTTACTATCTTACTTTTTAAATTGTTATTCATTATTTTTATAGAAAAATTAATAAATATACATTTTGATAGTAATGAATATTTTTTATAAAATACACGGGAATTTACGAAATGAAGTTATTCCAGCTTGTATATTTATTTTTAATGAATCAAACTTCTTTCTTGTGTGTGTGAATTATTGCGATGAAAATATATATTGAGAGGGCTTAGTTCATTAGTGGCGAATCCTCCAAGCGACTTCTCCACTTCAATAAACCATACACCCCTAAAAGTAGACAAAGTGTATATTCGTATTAAGGTTTTAAACGATAGAGGGTACTCGAGAACAAAATAATATTATAAAATGAAAGAATTTAAAAGCACGAATTATGCCTAACTGGCCTTGTCTTTATTGTTTGCGGAAGAGCATTGCTCGATGCAAATATTTGAATATAATTCTACTATCCTATAAGCTTATGTCCATAGTTTTCTTGAAAACCATTTCTGAGATTCCATCCTTTAGTGCTGCGTATATAAGCAGAATCGTTCAATACAGTATTAGAGCTATGAGAAGCGGTCTGGTGGATTAAATTGGCGAAACCGCTGGGAGGTTTCACCACTGATGAGCCAAGCCCTCCCAATATATTTTTTCCTCGCAGTAAGGACAGTAGAAGTTCGTATTATGTATAAAAGAAACATTCGTGCTTTTAAATCCTTTCATTTTATATGTATAGATGGCGCGTTATTGCTTTGTGTTAAAATAATATTTTTATTTAAAAAAGAAAAACGAAATAAGTTAGCATGTATATCATAATTCAGACAAACACAGCCACATAAACCAATAGTTTATTTCAACTCCCGGAGTTTCAATGACTTCAAATCACTCTCTTCAGGGAACAAAAATCCACTGAAACGTCGGGAGTTGAAATAAACTAATGGCTAATGTTACTGTGTTTTTCTCTAATCAACTTTCAACCAACAAATCGTCTTCAGATAACTCAGACAATAACTCCGAAAGATATTTGAATAAAAGTAACCTCTCTATTCAATATACACGAAATAACCATATGTATAAAATGAAAGGATTTAAAAGCAGGAATGTTTCTTTTATACATAATACAAACTTCTACTGTCCTTACTGCGATGAAAAAATATTTTGGGAGAGCTTGGCTCCTCATTGGTGAACCCTCCCAGCGGTTTCGCCAATTTAATCAACCAGACCGCTTCTCAAAGCTCTAATACTGTATTGGACGATTCTGCTTATATACGCAGCACTGAATGATAACCATGTGTGAACAAAATTATCTCTGTCTACTTAAAAAAAACAGATATCAGCGACATAAAAACTTTCCACTTCTTTTAGTTCTGTCTATGAGTGTGTAAATATGGCGCTTCACCTAATCAAATCTAACTATTAACACAAATCAATGACGTGCCATCTATATATTTATATTAAAACGCGAATGTTTCTTTTCACAAATAAATCAAACTTCTACTATCCTTACTGCGATGAAAAATATTGGGAGGGCTTGACTCATCAGTGGTGAACCCTCCCAACGGTTTCGCCAATTTTTTTTTTAATCTACCAGACCGCTTCTTTAAAGCTCTAATACTGCATTGTACATTCTGCTTTTATATGCTACACTGAAGAATGGTTTTCCTTCCACAAATAAATCAAACTTTTACTGTCCTTATTTTGATTTATTTGTGAAAAGGAACATTCGCGTTTTAATATATTCATTCGATATATATCTAAATATATGTCTAATTGCATCGTCTTGTGATATAGAGGGCGAGAGTAATACTGAATATATATTTATGAGCATTAAATATTGAGTTCAATATATTATATGAAACTTTTGAAGTATTTCATTAATTTTAAAATATATAATATTTCAATTAAATATATTAAAATATACTTTTTTTATTTATTACAAAACACACGCTATATCCTATGTGGATATTTGCATGTAAATGTTTAAACTATTTTATGTACATAGTTTTTAAATATATATATACAAATTATTTATAGTTTTAGAGAGAGAGTGAAAGTTATTCAAATTTACATTTATACTATGATATAAAGTAGTAAGCGATTTGAATTATTTTGCATATTATATATATTTTTCAATTTCGCGACTTCAAATAAATTCTGTATATATTTAGTAAGTTTCTGTTTAAAATATTCATTCAAATCTGTGATTTCTCGTATAAATTAAAATATCATCAAATGATAAAGTTTTAGATCCATTAGAACTCAGATGTTCTGTTATGGACACAATGGTTTTAAAGGATGCGCATACTATAATGAATTATTCAATAAATTGTATAATACATGTTTAACTCTGCCTTTACAATTTAATAATATTAATAAGCAATTCAGGTCCAAGTATCTTTACTAATTTTATTCCTTCAGATTTCGGGCAAACATGACCTTTAAACAGGAAAACTAGATATATGACTTTTAGTTATAAGGATGTCCCTAAAGTTCGTGTCTTTCTTAAATCGTTGTTTTTCTTATTACTTGGAGAATAATATTACGGAGAATACATAATAATACATATTAAAATTACTTTATACATAATACAAAGACATTATACATAAAGAGGCGAATAATATTAAGGCGAATAGTATTGGTATTTCAATTTTTTGCAAGTATTTACAAACCTTGTAACTATTCTGGAAGTTATACTTCTAGTCTTCTTCTTTCTAATCTCCACTCAATCATATTGAGGTATCAAGCTTGTAAAGCTTGTTGATGGTGTATGCCGGGGAAGAGTAGATCTCATCAATGGATGAGTCAATACAGTCAATGATGTGTATACTTCTAGTTCTTCTGTTGAAGAGTATTTTGGCCCGGAATCTAGAGAAATAATAAATAAACTTGGTAGTAGTAGTCCATACTTGTTGATTTTATTGAATTGTATAATCGGCTGGGGATCAGTATATTATCAAAGAACAAAATGTATAATGAGACGAAGAGTTTCTTTTACGGTTTTTATTTGGCCGAGAATTCAAGCATTTCTGTACTTCTATAGGAGCAAAAACGAGAGATTTTTTTTCTCTAGAAGGGAATAAAACACGGGTAAAGAGAAGAGAGAAAGAGAAAGAGAGGTTTGGATAAATAAAACAACCATACAAGAAATCTTTCGGTTCATACTTCCTTGACAAATAAACAAAGCTTCTATTGATATAGAAGAATCCACATTGGAAAATAATAAAAGAAAGCTAGATCTAGATGTGAATTATTTCAAAAATGTAATAATATTATTAAGGAATAGAACATATGTAGATATAGTAAAGGAATTACTCAGAACAGACTGAAATGGTATTCTAAGCTGACCTCAGAGTGGTATTGTCAGTATGATATTAATGATGTATAAATTCAATTTGTTCAGTAATCACTAGAAAAGAAGATATTATTCAGTTCGTATCAATATTCTCGATAAATTGAGAAGGAAAGTTTATCTGTTCGTTTATCTCCCAGACATTTCCTCAATAGCTACCAGAATCAGAAACCTATCTATTGAGTAAGTTTTGAAGTCAGTTTAATAATGTAGAAATATACTAGTGAATAATAAATAAAACGGCTTTCGAGATTGAGTTTCTGTTTTATTATACATTTTATTCTTAAGATATAGAGTTTTGATACCCTTTTTACAGGAAAGAATATATGATAAAATATATACTATTATAAACAATATACTAATATATCTGATAGCAGCCTGAATATCAAACTTTGGGAGTTTGAAATACAAGTTCCAGATAGTAATATATTAACAAAATTATATCTAATTTTATTAGTACATCTGATATTATTATATACTGTATAACAATAATATTGCGCGCAAATATTTTATAAAAATAAATATAAATAATTATCACCCATTGTGTTAAATCAATGGGGCTGGAAGAAAGTTTCCACACAGGTAATACACGAAAATTATCTTTTCTTTATATAGTTTTTTTTTTGCTTATCCCTAGTACACGTGGTACAGGCCATGATTAGCATGGTGGGTAGAAGTTGGCGACTACTTTTACTGTTAGAAGTGCACCACATGTCTACACATGTGAAAAGCAGTTTGTCTTTGTACTTACAAATTGTGCCAGAGCCAAGTTTGGTTACTTGCACTCTTTGGTGAGGTTGGACCTTTGTAAGAATAGGGGGTCATTGGAGCAGTTTTTTTCAATAAGAAAAAAAGTGCCCAAGCAGGATTTGATCCCTGTTCGTAACGATCGAAAAGCAACGGTTTAGACAACGGTTAGACAACGGTCAAAACCAACGGTTTAGAACATCCTTCCACCGATAGTTAATATAATGAATATATAATATATATGAGATTTAAATTTCAGAGAAAATGAGAGAAGTTAACTTTACAAAATATATGGAACAATAAATTTGTTCAAAACTTGGATAAAATATTTAATCCAGAATTTTTCTTTGAGAATATTTAAAATATATATTTTTGTTAGGAGTATATATCTTATATTTTTAGAAAATTGAGTTATAAAAGTGTTTAAATAATAAATGTCCTATAAAACATGGTTTAAAAATTCAAAAGATTATGCGTAAAGTTGAAAGAGAAATTCTAAAGTATAAGAATATATATAATAAATAAAATACCCACATAGAGATTTCTTAAAATATTTTTGTTAATTAAAATAGAATTATTAAATATATAATTTTATTTTGAAAGTAAAGCAATTCATATATAGATTTTTAATTAAAAAGGCATATATTGGATCAAAATATAATTTATTAATCAATATTTTAGTTGGCTGAACGCCAACCTTTTTCAAGATAATTTAACATATTGGTATTCAGCCAATTGAAATATTGATAAATAAATTATTTGAAAGGATATCAAATGACATCTTTAGGATCGATAGAAAAAAATATTATATAATTTACAGAATACAGTAATATTATATCTATTATATATGGAAGAAAATAGCATGAGAAGAAAGAAAAAAGTTGAATGGGAAGTGGATGATGAAAATTTTGTTTGGTGTACTGAAATATATTATCAAATCAATTTACCCCAAAAGTTAGTTTAATCAGTATAAAATGCTCATATGAACCTGGCCAGGATATGCCATTTTTATTTTTAATATGAAAACCTGACCTTTTTATATTTTTTATTGTTTTCATATATATATAGTTAAAGTTAGCTTCATAAATATATTATTAAATTTACACCTGGATTTATATATTCTTGTTTAAATGTATTAAAAACATTTTTATAGACGACACGGTTGAATAACATTTTGTAGGTTTCAACAAAAATGTGATACACTTTTATTATTTTGAAAATATGGTATAATAAAGAGGAAAGATATTACTTAGGGAGACAATAATAGCTTCTCAGTCTCTTTAAAAAGAAACAAAAGGAAAGGAAAAAAGTGGGGATCAACACAAGTTGTCTAAGCCTTTAAAAAGTGCTTAGAAATTTTTGGCTGGGGATCAGTAAGCATCCTTTTTTTACCATAAAAATTAGTCTCTTTTATGTGTCTCTTTTTTTTTTGGTAACAAACCTTAATCTTTTTATTCGGTTAATACTCTTTATATTGTTAATTTTTTTAATTTTATTTTCTACTTCGTTGTATTTGAAGTATCGACGCGCAGCTTATGTTCTACATTTGTTTAAAGATCATCAAAAATCAGCATAAATAAACATTATAAATTGTCAGTCCTTCAACAGGATTATCACTTTAATAACTTAACAATAAATACAATTTTATATACACATTATATATATATATATTAAATACTTATTATATTTTGAGAGAAAACTAAATTACATTATTTATTTTTGATATAAATAATAAAAAAATGAACTTAGTAAGATTTGATTATTTCTTGAAAAGGATTGATAGTAATTGGCTAACACCTTATGAATAAATTATGGTTGTCATATATATCGAATCATATCTTTATAAACAGTTGATTTATTCCCATATTTGAATATCGTTTTGAAAATAGATTAATCCATACTTAAATCATTAGATAATAAAAAAGCATATTTTGGATAGAATAAAATATTTATTTGCCAATATTTCGGTTGGCTAAACGCCAACCTTTATCGCAGCATAGTGCAGCACTGAGTTTGTTTATACAAAAATGTAATGCCTTGATAAAGGTTGGCGTTCAGCCAACCGAAATATTGGCAAATAAATATTATATTCAATCCAATATATGCCTTTTTACTATCTAATATGTGAATATATATTTTCATATCTACATATTATATTACGATGGATTCTATTTTCAAAACGATAATATAGGAATGAACGATATCAAAATGTATTCAAAAATATATAATATGAATAAGTAATGTTTATAAAACAAAATTCTGGACAAATATAATGTCATTCTCAAAATTAGGAGAGAGGAACAGAGTCAGAATAATATCATATACCTTATAATATTCTCATATTCACAAATTATAATATTATAAACGTTTATATCAAATTTACAATTTCATAAACTTAATGTTCAGGTTTTTACATTCATTCCACAAAAGTGAGGGATCAAATATAATTCCCAGAATGAAAATAACTGAGGTATTGACGAATATATAGTTTTTCTTATTTTAAAACGTTGTATTTTTTATTTTTTAGAGAATTGTGAATTCCTTTCTATCATATATTATTTGGAATTTATTTGTCATAAGAAATATCCAGTAATATCTAAATAGCATCCCATATTTTATACATGAATAAATCTATATTAACAAAAGGCAAAGAGGAAAATTCCTATCTTTAAAAATGCTTTAAAACAATAAAGAAGTGCCTTCCCATTATATTATCATCTTTATTACGAAAAGTAATAATATAGTTATTATTTATTCTGATTTCTATATTCTCATTAGAGAAAATAATTTTAACCTCCAATTCTTTTGATAAATATGATTTTTAGAAAGGTTTAGTTTGATTATTCCAGTTTTGTTTATCGCAATAACGCGTTAAACTCGCTAGTCGCACTGAATTTCTTGATGATATTTAATCTAACTTGTTTGTCAATGACCTCTGGTGACGCATGCGCAATTCATTTCATTTTAATCGTTGTCTTCTGCAAACAATCTGTAGTCCCAAACATTCGGATGTTTATTTTGATTTGAAAAATCATAAGAATATTTCCAAAATATTTCACAAAAGACAAAGATAATTCAAATATGCGACATAATCGCTGAGAGAATATTTACAAAACCAACACTCAGAACAAAACACTACAAAGGAATGACAATACATCTGATGGCACAAGAACCTACAGGACATGCAAAAATAGTCCAGAAGTTTAACTTACACCTACCCACATATTCTCATGCACAGCAATGGACGCAGCCTTGCAGAAAATTGACATGGACCCAGAACAGCAGCTTTACACACCCAAGATAGAGGACATTGCTGCTGCTGTAATAGATATTCATGGAGACATCTGAGGCTCTTCATTGAACACGACAATAACAACAATAGTGTAAAACAGTTCGCAAATAAATTATTTAGAAATATGAAAAATGTGGACCACGCAAAATACTCTGAATTAATATTCGCAATATTTCATAGAAAATATAATGCTAAAGGCTTATCATCTGCCTTCAACGCTAAATGAAATCTGAAGGTTTCCTCGAAGAGTAAGGCGATAGAGACGTAAGGTAATAATACCAAATCTGAATAAAGGAATATTTATTTGTATTTGGTGTCAAGTTGTCTTGTATTTCTAATCTATTATCCAAATTATATCTAACCAAGAAAGGTGATATATTTATTTCTGCAGAGCACTGAAGGTTCCTACCTGTATTATAAAGAGGCTAGGTCAGGATAGGTTCAGATAGGCCAAATAAGGTTAAAGTTTTGGTTAGGTTAGAAACGGAACTATTTTTTTTTTGTTTACCGCGATAAGACCTAATGCTGAATATTACAATCGGCGATGTTGCCCTGAAATGAGCATTTTACAGAAGAGTAACACTTTATACGAATAATAATTAACAGATGTTTCTTAAATATAGACAGTTAATAGGTCGTGGAACGATGTATTTTTTCATTTTTGGATGATACGCTGGCATCGGTTAATGTAGCCCTTATACTGACAAAAGTGATAAGACCTTTATATCAATTTATTCAGTAGAATTGTACCGTTTTTCAAAGCTTGTGCCTTATCCACCAATATAAAACACCGCTTCGCCAAGCGATCAACTGTCTTTTTTTAATTGAACACTTTGATTAGATCAAACTCCGATAGCCAATTGATGGTTGGCAGTCTTAGTATGGTTACTAAACTCTCGAAATTTATACAATGATATATAATTATTATGTTATATTTTACTTAGTAAAAGTCCCTTTTAATAATAACATTAAATGACATTTGAAAATTTATACCGCATGTTTTTCTTTTAAACGAAAAATCAAAATAATCCCTGGAAACTTTTATTTTTCCGTTTATCATTACTCTTCACAATTCATCCTTTCATACTTCATCCCTAAGGTTGGAAATGGTCGTTATATCTTCTTGAAATAAATTTAGATTTTTTCGTTTAAAAGAAACACATGCGGTATAAATTTTCAAATGTCATTTTCCAATCACAAACCGCTTTATATTATATTGTAATAACATCAAATATCTTGAAGAATAATTTTTAGGAATATGATATATAATTTGAGGAATTTGCCCTATCAAATCAATTTAATCACTTATATCCATATAAACTCACGGAAAAAACTTTAGAAAGCGAAAATTCATTTGTTGTCTTCGGTTGTATTTTTCTTTAGCATACATGGGCATTATTGTTCACACTTGGTTATCTCGTGTATCTTCAATAAAGGTCAGTATATATCAAATATCTTTAAGAGTTATTGTCTGAATCCCGATATACTTACTATAATGTACAACTTCTCTCAGGTTTGGTCCATAAGTGTTTAATACAAAATGCCTAAGACGCTCAGAGTGATAGCGTTGTTATAATGAAAATATTATTCTCATCTATCATTATAAACACCAATAATTTGAAAAACAAATTTGAAAAAAATGAAGTATCATATTCAATTAAATTTATTTCACCAAAAAAATGTGTAATGAAATATCTTCCATAACTAGAAAATAATATGGTTGTTAATGAAAATATATTAGATACATGTCATTAATTAAAAAGGCATATAGTGAATAAATTAAAGATTTATTTATGGATTGCTCTATTCTCAAAACATATGTCATTTTTAAATTTCAAAAACAACATAACTATCCCAAGAAATATAGTATTATATCCATTTTGGATTCTGTGGCCACTGGACATGCGTCGGACCACGCGTTAAAATTTGTTTAATATGTGAATAGCCTTCACATATTATTCATTAGATAATAAAAGGCATATATTGGATTTAAAAATATATTTATTTTGCCAATATTTCGGCTGGCTGAACGCCAACCTTTATCGAGGCATTACATTTTTGTATACACAAACTCAGCGCCGCATAGTGTTATAATATCACAGTTGAAATCAATTAAAATACAGAGTAGGTGGGAGAAATTTGTGAATGTAAAAAATAATTATTATAAAAAATTGCAATCAAAATGTAAAATATATTAAAATATTAACGGAAAAATATGGGTTCTATCTTTATATTTTAAAATGTTTTTAAAAAGTACATAAAAATAATGTAAAAATATATATATCTATTAAAACATTTGAAAATGAATTTAAAATGATTTAAACAATAAACTGTAAGAACTTTTTAAAAAGGTTTAACAAAAAATGTGGGTATTTAAAAATTCATTTCAAAATTGATGGAGATCGATTTAAATGTAAGTAAAAAATATTTTATAAAAAGGCATTGAAATGGAAATTAAAGCAATTTAGGAAGAATATATGAGAAAAAATAGATTAAAAAGTGGAAACTAAAAAAGTTTAAAGTATTTCATGTAATAAGTTATATATTTAATGTATCAATACTTTTGTGTATTAAAGCGATAAATGTAAAAATAATTAAACAAGTGGTATGTATTAATTACAGGTAATAACTAATGTGTGAAAAAAATAATTTAAGAAATCGCGGGTATTACAACAAAATTTAAAAATTCATTAAAGCAAAAAAAATAAATTAAATAAAGCAAAGTTATGTAATTTAAAGAAACGGCACCTCTCCCTTTAAAAAAGTATAAAATAAGTCAATTTAAAAATAAAAATTGACTAATTGAAATTAAAATAATTAGACAAAAAAAAATTAAGAAGATCTAAATGGTGTGTAGATGTCTGGTAAATCAATTTTCCTATTAATGCTTTCTTTGTCTTCTGCAGAGGCCCAGCTTTCTAAGAACAATCGGCAGTGTTTCTCTTTAATGTTCTGGTATAAAATAGCTGTATTTTCGAAATCCGGAGTGTGGTTGTTTTTTAGTGCATGATCTACAAGGAGAGACAGTGGGTTGTAATTCCTTAGTCCTGATTTGTGTTGATTTAAACGATCTTTAAGTGGTTTGCTGGTTTCACCTATATAATTAGCTTGGCAATTGTTACAAGGTATTTTGTAAATTACGTTGATTTTGTTTTCCATTTTGTTAATTTGTTTAGTGTCTGGATGGCGTAAGGCCTTTTTTAAATTTAAAGATGATTGATAGGTAGTTATGATGTTGTATCTCTTTAGGACTCTGGCGATGCGTTCAGAGCCGTAGCTGTAGGGGAGGGAGCAGTAAAGTTTTTTTGATTGATCAGGGGTGTTATTTAAAAGTGGAGATTTTGGTTTATAAAAATGTTTTTCGACAAATTTGCTAGGGTAATTGTTGTTTTTTAATTCTCTGAAGATTCTATTTCTCTCCACTATATCAAATATTGGCAAAATAAATATATTTTTAAATCCAATATATGCCTTTTATTATCTAATGAATTAAGTATGGATTGCTCTATTTTCAAAACGATATTATTCATTGTTCAATTATCATGAACTAGGTTGCTCTTGCTGAGCGGTACCTATTTATGTGAATTTGAACCAGGACATGCGTCGGACTTGGAGGCTGTTGGGTTCTACGCTGCCTGGAATATAAGAGCTCCATATATGCTTCTTTCCTGTGGTGAATCTGTATAAGACTGGTAGTCTTTAAATAGCTGTATCTCTGTGTGTGTATAATATCAATTTAGATCAATTTATATCAAATGATCTAAGATACCTGAAAGTATGTATTTATGTGTGTTTGTACGTTGATTGAAATATGAAAAAGGCGTCTAGTTATCTAAAGAGAATACTTAATAGAAAAAGAAAACGCTCTTTTTAATCAATATACATAAAAGTTTTATAAATAACCAATGGAATTCGAAGATATATCATTTTAACAGAATATATGAGATGTATATGTGTTCATATATTATGTTCACCATTTAAATTGTATACCTTACTAATAAAGAAAACGCTCTTTTGAATCGATATATTTGAAGTATTTATAAACAAACAACATAAATTCGAAGAGAGATATCCTTTCCTACAGAATATAATATATATATATATATGCGTTCGTATTATGTTAACTATTCAAATATACTCAAGAATCATTTCAATTTTAAGATTGATACACCTAAAAAATAAAATAAAAAGGTAGAATCGAGTTTTAATTTAAAACTAACCTATATACATTTTTACCGTTTTTGATTATAAATAAAGATAATTAACAGAGAGAGAAAACAAAAAGAAATAATGAGTAAATTTAAAAGAGTGATTAATTTATATATAAAATTTTAAGAAAATTCAAAGATAAGTGAATAATACAATATAATGCGGCTTATGATTGTAGAACGCCATTTGAAAATTATCCCGCATGTGTTTCTTTTGAACGAAAAATCGAAATTTATTTTAAGGAGAAATAACGATTATTTTTAACCTTAGGGATGAAGTATGAAAAAATGAATTGTGAAGAGTAATGATAAACGGAAAATAAAAGAGTCCAGGGATGGGAATAATATTTTAGCGAATAAAATTAAGCATGTTTCTTAAACTGAAATAAATAAATCATTAACTTTTATATAACATTTTATACATACAATATTGAAAGAATGAAGATATATTATTTTAAGAATATTTACCACTATGGTAAGGGAGACTGATAAAATATACAAATAGAGATGAAATAAAATAGTTTTATTTATCGTGACAGACATTATAGAAATATGACAGACATTATAATTTTTGATTTATTGACTATTATATCACATAATCATCATGAAAATAGTTAAGGTTTATAGATATATTAATTTAAACCAAACGATACTCACGGAAATAACACATATCTACCCTGATGAGTCTAAAATACTCGTCGAGTTTAAAATTTATCAATAAATTTCTTATTAATATGTAGTAGTAGATTTAATGTATTATAAGTATTCACTTTGGGCTGTATAAAAGTGTATAAAAGAGTTCGGCTACTGTAAATTATATCACATAAGTAGCGTGTAGGTATCTAAGGTATATAGTTATATAAACCAAGCGATAAAACGATATAAACACTGATGAGTCTAAAAGAAAGACATTGAGTTTATAATTTATCAATGGACAGCATACTATGTACAGCATAAAGGTGTAAAAAAGGAGTTGGGCTACTGTAAATATTATATCACATAATTAACGGGTATATATATCTAAGGTATATATAGATATGTAAATATATACCAAACGATAATCGCGGATATTAACACTGATGAGTCTGAAAGAAAGTTATAGAGTTTACAATTTATATTTAATATAAGATGTAAATGATATATTACATATTTATGTAAAATTATTTAAGCTACTAAATACTTAAATTATGTCACATAAGTAGCGTTTATGGGTTTAAGATATATAGATTTATAAATGTTGAATATCGAACAATCCATTTTTGATAAATAAAATAAGGGTATATTTTGAATCAAATATCGAAATTTCAATAAATATATTCAATCCAAAATATTCCTTCATTTTAAGATATATAAATAAATACCAAACGATAACCGCGGATATTAACACTGGTGAGTCTGAAAAAGTTATCGAGTTTATAATTTATCAATAATCTTCTTCTATTTAGCAGTAGATTTTGTGTTTATAAGTATGTACCATGTGCTCTGTATAAAGGTGTAAAAAAAAAGAAGTTAGGCTACTGTAAATACGACCAGACGATGTAGGGAGGGAGAGCAGACGAAAAGTAGCACTTACTTCGCCTTGCAGCCGGCTGCTTCCAAGTCGTCAATCCAACGATTGTTGCCGATAGGGGGCTGCGTGTCGCTCGACCAGCTGTTGCGCTTAGATCACACCGCACCAATGAAAGAATACCACATTCTCTATTAATTAGAAAGCTCTTCTCTCTCTCTCATTTTAATTAAAATCTTATTGGAAAATGCTTATAAATTGTGTATAGCAATTAACTTGTTTCTAAGTTTTCTTATTTGTATTAACGCGACGCTCTCTTGAAGAAAGATATAATTAATTAATTAAAGGGATATATCATGAATAATCGATCACAGTAAACTTGACAAATTCACGTATAACTAAACTAATAAAAATGTTTAATAAAGTTATTGGAAAGATTCAATTTCCACCACAAAGTGAATTTGAAAAAGGCATTCGTTTCAATCTAAAAAAAATATCGTTTAAGGTAAATAATTTTATAACGATATTAATTTTAAAGTATAATACTTGTATCGTTTTTCAATATATGCAAATTATTCAAATGATGTACATAAATTTATATTCCGATAGTTTTTTTCCTAACATATGATAATTAGAAATGAGAATAGTTGAATTATTTTATATAGAATTCAAAAAAAATAGTTTACGAAAAGTATAGTTATACCATTTATTTATTTGTGTATTCTATATATTTCTATGTATTTATATAAATTACCAATTAAGATTAACTCCTGAAATTTCTTTAGGTTTAATGGGATATATTTTTATCAATACTATTAATTTCAAATACAATTAGGTATCTTTATGAAAGATATGTCCTTTTCTATGGAAGTATATTCTCATTGCATTGCGACTATATATCATTTTAATGAGAATTATCATGATGCCGAATAAATCTCAAAGCGAAAGAAGCGTTCATCATGACACCATGGTTTCGGAATAATGGCCATCTTCATCCCAGGAAAGACTTCATACCATGAGATCTACACTGGACCTAATGGAATATTCATAATCTGCCAAAGAGGTGTTTAGCTGGTAAATTGGCTGGGCCAAATCTATGCCCAAAATATAGATGGACAATTCATTTAAAAATAAGAAAAACATTATATTTCAATGTTTAGTTGGTTTTTGTTCCTCTAGATGGCGCTCTGCCATCTATATTTCTTATGTGAGCGGTCAGGATATGTCTTTTTTATATTCAATATCAACACCTGACCTCTTTTTGTTATTATTAATTATAGAATTTCAACATTATTTAGAAGAATTCATTTTTGTTCAAATAATATGGGTTTTCAGTTAGCTCTTAAAGATAATAAATATAAATAATTTATATAATAATGCGTTATTGCTTTGTGTTAAATATAAATAATCCTTGTCCTTATCTTATCATTCAGAATAACATAGAATTAACTTAACTCTATATTGAGAAATCTTTTAATATTTATCTCATTCAAGAGTTAACTATTTATGGGATATAATAAGTTTTTCTCATTTTTACCAAACGACTGCATTTAGTAAGAAACGTTAAAAAACAATTATTTCTACAAATATCCTAACATATATATATAGATATATACTTATACTATTTAGACATAAGATTCCAAACAGGGTTCTGGCACATTTTAAAGTGTAAAGTCGAACTGCTTTTCACATGTGTAGAAATGTAGTGCACTTACAGTAAAAGAAGTCGCTTACTTCTATCCACCATGATCATCATGGCCTCTACCACAAGTAATAGGGATAAGAAAAAAGAAAGAAGATTTTACACTATATTTATTTTTACCTTCGAGTAATAAATAGTGTTAATAATCATGCATACTCCTTTTTCTTCTGCATTTTAAAGTGGCATTTATCCGAAATACTATGTAGTAATTGCCTTTATAACTTTTCTATATCAATAATATCTCGAACAATAATAGCCACTTATTTATTTTCACTTTAGTCATCTAGTCAAAACCTGATAAATTATTAATCAATGAATATGAATTATTGAATGAATTACACAAAAACATATACTACTAAATTTTGAAAATAGAGCAATCCATAAATAAATCTTTAATTAAAAAGGCATATATTGGATCAAAATATAATTTATTTATTTTATTTTCTAGGTAAAATAAATTATATTTTGATCCAATATATGCCTTTTCAATTGAATACTACTGAATGTTTTGATAAAAGCGCGAATTCATAAGGCGAAAACTTTTTTCAAAGTTTTTTTTTTGCTGTTTTGACGATTTTTCGAGCATTACTGCCCTTCCACAGGAGAAAAATTGATAGTTTTGACTCTTTTTAGTTTTTATTGGAGGAATTTATAGAAAAAAGTAAAATTATAGTTATATTGTTATTATCGAAAATACTATTAATAATATTATCAAAATTCAATTATTGTTTACCTTATATAATAAGGTAGCAATTTTATCGCATATAGATTCTACTGGGGAGCTAGATAGGTTTAACAGCTACGATATATTGTAGAGAATAAATGGAATAAAAGTTGTTCTCCTCAAGAGAATAAAGATGATTCGTTGTGTTCTTATCTTTGATTTTCCTTGTCCAGATTATCATTTTATCTCCTTCTAACATCCTCCTTCACAAATCAACTTATTTATAAACAAGAAAACTGTATTATAAAATAAGTTAAGTTTACAGGGTTAAGTTTCTTGTTGTTATTTATGGAAGCTATTATATTATAAATCAGGGAAGAACGTTTATTTATAAGGAGCCTGTATGTCTCACTCTTTTATTTGAAAAAAATTCAAAGGATCAAATAGAATAAATTTTATAACACGGAATTTTGGTAGCATATTGTATTCTTTTGAAAATTCCAAACTCTCTCTAAAAATAGTATATAAATGTTATATAAAAATATTATTTTATTTTAAATTATAATTTCATAGATTCAAATACTCTGCTAAATCGACCGCCAGAGGTCATTCTTCCCCTATAAAAACTCGTTGTTGTTCTTTCCCGATGGCCGGCTCAGAACTTTTGTACATTATGTAAATAATCTTTTGTTTTCCTTATTCTACTCATCTTAAGCCAGGCATTACTTTTATCAAATTATGTTCTTTTATATATTCCTTTAGTTCAATTAAATTACTGATTAAAATTATTTTTATTATCATACTTTCAAGATTTAATCACGACTGCATGACATTACCATAATCCTCAACATGATTTAAATTCAAGCAGGAAATCTCTATTCATTTTTTATTTATAATATATAAATATATAAATATATTTTGAAGATTGAGCAATCCATAATTAAAATTATATTTGAAAATATAAATCCAATATATGCATCTTTTTCAAATATAAATATATGTTAGAGCGAATATTTTAATCTAGCAAAGTGATATATACACTGAATAATTAACATTGAATATATTTATTTTCTCTCTGACGGTTTTCTTATTAAACATATCAAAGAACACATCTTCTTTCTTATCTCCACTCAATCATATTAAGGTATCAAGCTTGTAAAGCTTGAGACTTTTGATGGTATCTGTCGGGGAAGAGTAGAGCTCATCAATGGATGAGTCAAGACAGTCAATAATATGTTTTAGAGTTTCAGGTTGAGAATTGCACTTAGTACATAGTTCAAAGAATACATTTGTTCTGATAATCCAATCTGTGACAATGTTATGAGAAAAAATATATAATAAACTAATTCTCTATATTTAAATAATGATTATCCTGTTTAATATTGATGGAATTGCTTTTGTATGTTTGCTTGTTTTTCTCCTTGAACAATTTTCTTTAGATAATTATGTAAAATGATTGAATTGTATAAGCTTATAGCCAATTTGTTATGATGTTAGAAATGTATTAACGAAAATATCCCTGAGTTTGGGATATCGCGTTATAGAATGTTAATAAAGTTGATATTAATTTTTAATTGCACAAAAGAACAAATAAAGAAATTAAAGAGAATAATTGATATTAAAACTAATATAAATTTATTTGGATATATTTTCAAAATCAACGATATACTAAATAATATCAGCACAGATTATTTAACACTACTTTTATCTTCCAAAATTTTAATTATATGAGAAAGTAATTAACAATATTTTTTATTTGAAGAAATCGCATTAATAAGAATAGCAAATATTATTCAATATATCAAACGATTTTTATACTATAAAAAAAGGTTTTAATGTTTGCTAATCGCAAATAAAGTTCATTTCAATTTTTTTCTTTGTGATCATTTTTCCTTCTTCATATCTGTAATATAAGTTTTTTAAATAGTTCTTTGACCCAATTTAGTGGAATATTTAATTTAAAATATGTATATATCATGTGTTAAGTTATTTTTATCTTTTTATTATATTTAAATGATATTATATTTAAAAAACGTTGGTTTAGCTTTTTCCAAAGATATTTGACTGAGCCAATTTCTTGATGAATCAAGAAAGTTTACCACGTCTCCCTCCACGTGATGAAGACTGCCTTTAGTTTGACAAATATCTTTGGAACAAGATAAATTAACGTTTAGTTGATGAAGCGCATCTAGTTCCACTAGGTGGCACTTTGCCATCTAAAAATTAGCGTTTAGGAATTTTTAATTTTGTTTTTAATATATATACACGTATATATATATGTATGGTATCTAGCTTTGACGTATCTGCCATATGTGTATGGTATCTAGCTTTGACGTTTATATTAAAGAGAGAGGCGAACTTTGTCTTTAAATATATATATATATATATATATAGGATTGGTATATATATTGTCAGGAGGACAGTTTCCTGGTATTCCCTCTTATCTGGACTGGACCTACCGGTCGGGGAAAACAGTGGCGCCACGTGGAAGGAGGAAAAAGCTCAGTTCTCCCCTCTTTCTCTAACTGCGGGGTTGATTTGGCTCATGTACATAGTAACTACACATAGTAACATAGTATGGGTGGGGGGAGGGGGGAAGTCCGACCACACCTCCCTGCGGTCCCCCCTGGACCCTTGGAATATTCGACCAAATTCTGATTCGTTTCCAAGGTGACTAACGTGGCAACGGAACCCATTCACCAATGAAGAGCAAGCTTTACACACCCAAGATAGTGGACATTGCTGCTGCTGTGTTGGAGATGCATGGAGACATCTGAGACTCTTCTTTGGACACGACAACAACAACAACAACATAGTAACTCTCATTTTATATTTAAAATCTTTCATATAACTAATTAAATAAATATTTAAAGTAATTTGGAGGCCTATTCAATTATTTTTCATCGCGACAATATATATAGACAGATAGAATAGATGGCGTTTTTTTACACTTATTTTGACGTTAAAGGCGCACTGTGCTTTTATAGATCAATTTCCACACCCGACAAAATTCCATATATATTTTGGTCAAAGTTTTGGCCAAGCCACTTCTTTAACTATACACCTCTTTGGCAAATTGTGAAGATTCCATTATGTCCCGTTTTGGATCTCATAGAATAAAGTTGGCCTTAGGCAGACGAGGGCTAATATCAAGAAACCATGGTCTCTAGGAGGAGGTTTCTCAGTTTGCCAAAGCTGGTGTCGTTGCTTTGTCACCGACTTGAGGTTGCGAGTTTGCGGGGACGATCAATAGATGGCGTCTAGGTTTGACGGGAGGAACGCTCAATGCTTTTATATATATGAATAAACTGCTGGCCACCGTAAATACAACACTCTGTAAAGAAGCATGCAAATAACATGAAATTTACAACATACATTTTTAAAAATAGAGAATTGCCTCTTTTGGCATATATATATGTTTTTGGCGCTTTGCCATCTCAAAAACACTCATGTAAGTGATCAGGACATGTCTTAATTTATTGTTTATATATATAAGAGAAAATAATAGAAAAGAATAAAAGATAAGTTGGTCAGATTTTGATATCAAAAATAAAGAAGGCATTTCCTGACCACGAGCACATGTGCTTTTTAGATGGCAGAGCACCACCTAGTGGAGCAAAAATAAAATAAACGTTTGAATAACTTGCTCTTGATAAATCAAGAAAATCCATCCACGAACGCGTTTCGCGCTGTTGGCGCTCGTCAGCGTGGAGTAGGCTGTAACCACTGCGACCAAAAATATTTTTGGGTCCCAGAGGCTTCCCGTGTACAGGAAATGCCTTCTTTGTTTTTTGATAAGAGAAAATATGTTAACATATTCCTACACATTTTGAAAATATTTTAACCACTAAGGTTCGACTCTAATTATATATCATAGATACTAGTTAGAATGTGTTTTGTAACCAATGAAAAGAGGATATTGCGAGGAAGTTTGGCGGCCATCTGTGGGTCAGGGGTGACAGAAGACCGCAATTACAAAGGTCCAGAATTTTCCATCAATCTTTCTCAGCCTGCGGGATTAATTCTGCCACCGACTTCTGGCTAGACAGACCCTGTTTTACTGCGTCATTTAATGATTCGATTGGTTAACTTTCAATATATCAATTAGTTCAGATTAAATTATTAATCTATTTTTATGAAAATTACAAAATTAACTTTAATTTGTTTTTATTGAAATAAATATAATCAATAAAAAGGCTTCCCCTGATCGTGCAACTTAAAGTTGCTGATGGCTTGCGTCATCTTTTGTTCGCCATAGTTGCAAAATCAGGAGATGCTCTTTTCTTAATTTATCCACCTTATCCGAGTACAATTTCGCTTTTGTACTATTTTCACAAAGAAAACCAAGCCTCTGAGCAGAGAAGCCTCTTCCTCGTACTTATCATATATATACAAGTTTTATATGTATATATAATATATTCTGAAGATATATGTTCAGTCCACGCAGACACGGCACAAGAAGGACAGACCCAGGCCCCTGACGCAGAGGATGAGATCAACCTCCACTTTGTCACCTTTGTCCTCAGCAACGGCACTATCTATGAGCTGGATGGGCGGAAGGCCCATGGATCCTCTTCTCCTGATACCTTCCTGCTGGATACGGCCAAAGATACTTAAAATTATATCCATTATTCCTGTAGAAGGGCAGCTTACGCCCGAAAGCTCGAATTTATTTTTCAAATGAAGAAACTTATCCTTTTTGAATCTTTTCGTTATTATATATAATATATGTTTAATACCTTGATAAAGGTTGGCGTTCAGCCAACTAAAATATTGGTAGAAATTATGATATTTTGATATAATATATGCCCTTTTAATTAATGTATATACTTGTATATGATTGGATAGGGGAATGAACAATCAGCTGAATAGCTAAAAAGTAATTATATGAGATTTATAATTTTATTTTTGCACTTTCGTTGAGCTTATAATTACAAAATAAATTGCTTAAAATGGAATATGTATAGCACATAAAATTCCATAGAATAATTGACAATTTACGAACTTCTACAAGATCTTTATGCTAAATGCCAGTCAGAGAGACAAACCTTTATTTCACACCTTAAATAATCCTAACGATTATTTAAAAAAAGAAGTAAAACAACATTTTTTAAGCGAATATTTAATTAACTCCATTAACATTTATTAATTCAACCTCATGTAACTTTTAATAACACGCTATCTCTCCTAATTCAGCCAAAAAATCTTTCAAGTCGAGAATTATTTAGCATAATTCTAATTTTATTATCTCCTGAATTAATTCGTATTATTCATAAATATATTTCATGGCGGCTTTCCAGGATTCCAAAATTCGATGCAGCTGTGGGAATAGTATTGTCCTGAAGTTGAAAATGACTTCAGAATATAACAAATAACATCAGAAAACACAAAATGAAAAACAAAGCAAATTCATTTTGGAAAGATAAATGATAAGTGGTTGACGGATTCGCATATTTAAGGTTATCTAATAAAAGGCATATTCTGACCGCCCTCACATCAGCTTTTCAAGATGGCCGAGCGCCATCTAGTGGAACAGAAATCAACTAAAGGTTGATTTAACCGGTTTCCTGATATCAACGTTTAGTTAATTTCTGTTCCACTAGTTGGTTCTCTGCCATCTTGAATGCTCATGTATGCGCGGTCAGGATCTGCCTTCTTTTTTTGTTTTTAATATCAACAGTGATATTTTATATTATTTTGAAATTATTTTCTCTCATTTAAATTTATATTGTGACTATGGTTATTTTCCATGCCAATTATAAATGTTTTTTATAACAGCTTATATGATATATTACAAAATATTATGGGAGGAAAGGTATCTTTTATTAGAATATCGTATATCAAGATTTCGAACTTCATAGCCCGTCGACTGGTGTATATTTAAGTCAACTAAAGGTCAGTAAGGCTTGAAAGTTTTGATTCAGTCTACTATTAAAGGTAACTTTTCATATTTACTCTTTTCCTTGGAAAAGGTAGAATTTCTTCCAAGATAAATTTATTCTTCATTGATAAATAAGTATCTTTCATTTATATTTCTGTAAAATCCGCCTATATAAATTCAAAGATATTTTTTCAGCTTCTTCAAAAGTCTTTTATAAGAATACAAAAAGAAAATGAATTAGACTTACCTCTAATGTGGAAATGGTGTTTACATTTATAGACAATTGACAATTAAAATAATTTTATTGACATCTTGTCAATACATTCAAAGTGCACTGTCTGCACTATTTAAAAAATATATAATATGGATTATATTCCTTATGTACAATGAATATGGCGCCTCTGCCAGCGCTTCAGAGTTTGGTGGAGAATCTCCAGTGGGTCTCCAGCGACACCACGCATTTCGCGATCTATGAAGAATAAATAGGTCGCGTACTTCGCCGCTGAGGAGATTGTGATGGTGTGGTCCTCGATATATATGATTTATATATATTCAAAGATATATATAGTTATTTTTACATTCAAACTTTTTTGACGCTTATGATCATTTAAAAAAAATATATTGCTATCTGTCGTGTCGCTCCGGGCCACGAAACCACTCCTACACTTAACGCAGATGTTATTTATATATCAAGCTAAAGCTACAGTAGCAAAAGGAGTTTAAGGCAACAAGACTACTCTATTTCTCAGGCTGAACTGGACTTCTTAACTTTATTCTTACGTCCTATTTATAGTACAAATACGTTAAATTTAAACTATGTGAATTGTACACAAAGAACAAATATGCAAAGAGCAAATATGATGCACTAGCGCGCCATCTGTTATCAAAATTCGAAACTATTTCAAACGCGTAAAATTCTTTTTGAAATTAAACAATTTCTACTGCCCTTACTGCAATGGAAAAATTAATGGTAATTATAAGTTAATATCTGATATACCCCCGGGGTATTTGTAGGGAGGGCCTGGCTCATCATTTATATATTTATACATTTTCCAAGAAAAAGAGTGAAGATTAAAAGTTGCTTTTAATAGTAGACTGAATTAAAACTTTTAAGCCTTACTGACCTTTGATTGGCTGAATTTACACCAGTCGGCTGTGAAGATAGAAATCCTGTTATACGATATTCTAATAAAATGACTTTTCCTTAAAAAGAATCTTACGCGTTTAAAATAGTTTCGAATTTTGAAAGAGCAAATATGCAAAGACACAACATTATCATAATCACTTTAATAAATGTGATTGAAAAATGCAAATAGCATTATTTATAATGTTTCTATTCCAATTTTTTACATATATTGTTTAGTGTCATTTTTCTTTTGCATGAAGTGTTTCTGAGTACATCATGCTTCAATTACTTTTGTATGGTACCCTAAACTGGTAACAACATTAGAAATTAAGAAATTACCAAAAGTGCAAAATCAATATAATTCTGAAGAAAAGAAATGTTATATAAAATTGGTAATTTTTTGATTTTATATCAAGCGAGACCTTTTTTTATTGAAATTATGTCAGCATTTTATATACAAAATATATTTCAGCTATATAATTTTTTAAAATGAACTTTATAGCATAAAAATATAAAATAAAATTATAAAACTCTAAAGAAAACAAATCGAATATAGAGAAATTTCCTTATAAATTCTTCGTTATAGAAAAATTTCACTCTGAATTTCATTATAGAGATGTATCAACTTTTTTATATATAAAGAGCTTTCTACATAATATAAATTCAAATAAACTATGATTTCTTATCTCAATTTTATTACACGGAAGAGATTTAGAGAGAAAATATTTCACTTTATTCCATTTTTAAAATGAAAATTACTCTCTCGACACTTCAACGGATCTGTCATGAAAATAAATCAAAGAGCGAGTAGTCTTAAATTTTATGATAAGACTATGATATGAAGTATTTTTGACATAATAAAAATAAATTTTTATATTGAAATATCTATATTCAAAATGTAGAAAAACTTTAAAATCAAGTTAGTTAAAGAAATTGATGTTTTTTTTCCCTTTGAATATAAAAGTTTTCAAAACTGTACAAAACTCTTTGAAAAATTAAATTATTTTACACAAATATTAGTTCGAAATTCTTATTTGTATAAAATATCAAACGAAAACAAAAATTCGTATAAATTTCAATTCAAATAAACTTACATCGACAGACCTAGAAAAATTAGAAATTTTTAAAATTCAATATTTTGTTTGGTAACATGAATATATTTGAATACTTCTTTCTAGTTGACAATATTTTTATTTGTGGTTAACTTACTTTGTCCAAAATTGATTCGAATACGTTTTTCATTTTAGAGCAGAAACATTTTCCGGGATTGGTTAAACAGTATATATGGATAATATTAATTCACCCTGAAATCACAGCACCCCGAAACTTTGGAATGAACAATTATTTATTCTAATATTAAAATAATTTTCTCCCTATTACCCGTTTTGTACATGAGTGTACAATTTACAATTTTATTAAACAATTTTATTAACATCATGAAACGCGATATCCCAAACTCAGGGATATTTGCGTCGATACCTCTCTCTACATCACAACAAATCGGCTATATACAATCCTGTTCAATTCATTATTTTACATAATTAACCAAAGAAAATTGTCCGAAGAGAAAAACAAACAACAAAGCAAAACATACAAAGCAAGCATCGCAATTCTTTTCCTTCTAAGTTTCCCTCTCCCTTTTCCAATTTAAAAGAGGTTGTAAATAAATTTGCAAAATTGTTTAAAATTGTACATGAGTGTAGCTTTTTATGTATTCAAATATCTGATCAAGTCAATTTATATTTAAACATAGTGCTTGAAAACAAACACTTAGCAATTATTCCTGTTTAGATGAAATCAATTTGACACAAAACACATAAATAAAATATTGGAAAAATGTTATTAATACAATTATCAAATATAATAATTTCTCATTTTATATATAAAATACGAATAGATAATGTATATTTAATGCTAAAAATATAAAATATCTTATACCTTGTAAACCTATAAAGATTTTGGGATGTATAGATCAAATCCCCAAAAAAGGGTGAGATTTGGATGTAGGTTTCCATATTTGCAAAAGACATGTCAATGTTAGTCGATTTGGAAACCACTCTAAATGTTTATATATTCCAACATGTGCTATACAGACAAATATTTATAAATGGAAATATATTTCTGAAATATCTCGGATATAAATTGTAAATTTATTTTATAAAGCCTACATACAACAGCCAGAAACGCTTACGTGGTTGACTTTTCTTGATTTTTCAAGAAATTAAGTTGGGCCAAATATTTTTAGAAAAAGCTAAATCAACGTTTAGTTGATTTTTGTTCTACTAGATGGCGCTCCATCATCTAAAATGCTCATGTGAACGGTAAAGAAATGCCAATTTTGTTTTTAATTCAACACCTGGCCATATTTCTATTTTTATTCTTGTTTTCTCACAAATATATATACAGAAGAGTCATGAAATCAGTTGCATCCGCCAGCTTAGGGTAAATTTTGTATCGCAATAATTATATATATATATATATTATATTAAAAGAGATTTTCTGCTTGAATTTTATCATTTTGAGGATTATGCCATGGAGTTATTTGCTGGATCTTTTCAGTACCAAATGGCATTGGTGACGCTGTCGTGGTTAAAATCTTGAATGAATAATAATAAGAATGGTTTTGATCAGTAATTTAATTGAACTAAAGGATTATATAAAATAATATAATTTGATAAAAGTAATGCCTGGCTTAAGGCGATTAGAATAAGGAAAAACAAAATATTATTTACATAATGTACAAAAGATTTTAGCCGGCCAACGGGGAAGAACAACAATGAGTTTTTAAAGGGGAAGAGTGACCTCTGGCGGTCGATTTAGCAGAGTATTTTATCTATGAAATATAATTCTAAATAAAATAAAACTTTAATTTAACAATTTTAAATAAAATATTTTAATATAACATATATATATATATATATATATAATATATTAGAAACTGTCAAAACTGTAAAAACTTATAAAAATTTAGTCTGATGAAACAATAGCCTGAAACAATAGTGTACAAGTTGTCTATTTGTACAAATATCTCCAATCTGTTTTTCAGCCTATTCATTGTTATGGATATTTTGCTTTATGCAAATGAATATTTGAGGAAAAATTTATTGGCTGAATCTTTTTAATTTTATTGGTGGTGATGTCTTGTCCGTTGAACAAATCAGATCGTCAATGCACCCTGATCACAATACCGGCCTACTGAGGTGCCTTTTCTGTATGGATGTCCTCTTCTGGATTGATGTCTGCCATATAGATGGCTGCAAGGAAGGCCGGGCAACTGTATATTTAGTCCGGAGTGAGTTGGGTGCTGTGAGAGGCCCAGAAATACAACCCTTCCTCTACGTGGCAGGCGATAGAAGCATCACAAGTAAGGGATTGCCCTGTAGGGTGAAGTACGGTGTCGTGAGCCCCGAGCCGCTACGGTAACCGTGAACAGGGAACTCTGAAATGTGGCTGACTAACCGGGCAATGCCCCCCCCCCACCATTTCCATGGAGCAACAAAATTTTTATTGGTTAAATACATTTATAAAATGGAAGAAATACATTTTTCCAATGACTACAATCTTTTTTTTTTCATTAATATTTCCATTGCACTAAGGGCAGTATGTATTGTTTAATTTTTAGAGGATTTTTTTTTTTTGCCACCAGGCGGCCAGACTGGGTGGACGCGTGTTGCATCGCTCCTAATTTTCCGGTAAATATACTTTAAATTTGATTTAACTTTTGTTATATTATATATTTTGAAATATTTTAAACCCAGTTTATATTTAAACATATTGAATTATGAAATTATATATTAATATTGCTAAATCTTTTGGATTGAATTAAATACTTTAAATAACGCTAATAATTCATTAAAATTTTACGCTGTCAATAGATATGCAAAACAATGAATGCATTAATATTAGACAGGTTGGATGAATTATGTAAATATTTTGTAGACAAATATGATAACAATCAAAAAACGTTGAATAAACAAGATATTGGATATGTAAAAAGTACAACAAAACAGCTAAAGGAAAGTGTATTAGAATTAGTGAAACTAGAACAGAGTTTAAATGGAATTGGGGAATGTATGCAGAAAAATTATACCGACATTAGAAACGATTTATCCCAAATAGTAAAACAAAGCAGAAACAAGGACTCGTATGCAGAGGTGGTAAAATATGGGGAAGATAAATTTATTAAAAAAGAAAAGCAAATTCCTGAGGAACAAACTATCATAATAACTGCCAATGAAAATCAAAACATCTCACAGGTACAACAAAAGGTGAATGATAGTATAAAAATTTTACGACAGGAGGGAAATAAAATTAGGATTAACAAGGTATTTAATACTAGGAAAGGTACAGTAATAAAATTGCCTAAAGATCAAGATATAGATCAAATGATAGAAAGTTTTACTAAGCAAGATGATCTAAACCAGTGCAGTAAAATATACAAGCCAAAACTAAGAGATCCAAACATAGTCATAAAATCAGTCAACAAGATGACAAACTTAGCTAATTTATCGACAACGTTATGTGAGATGAACCCTGAACTTTCTCAACTCAGTGAAGAGATCAAAGTGCTATTTCCAATGAAAACCAATAGACCAGAGCAAGATGTAGTACTAAGGGTTTCACCTAGAGTCTACCAAATTATGAAGAGAAAGGGAAAATTTACACGGATATTCAACGATGCGACATTAAAGATAAAATATTAGTGAACCAATGTCAGAACTGTTTTATATTTAATCCTAATCATAAGAGGAATAACTGTCCCAATCCCAAAAAAATGTATTAAATGTGAAAAAGAGGGAGAACACGAATGCTCGACTACAGTTAAATGCTGCAACTGCGTCAAACATCCACATTTTAGAAATCGAGATTTGGAGCATTAACCGAATAGTCAAGACTGTCCAATCTATAAAAAAGAGATGCAAATCATAATACAAAGAACAGACTATTCTACACTTATAGAAGATGCGGGCCAATAATAAACTTCCAGAATGATGGGGCGAAAACTATATATTGACAAAATAAAAATTATTCAACAAAATACCAGAAAAAGCAAAAATTGAATAAATGAGCTTTGTGCATCTGATGAAATTAGAAATGCAGATATAGTAATGATTCAAGAACCTTATATAATCAAAGAGGAGGTAATATTTCCAGGACCTTGTACAAAATATCAATTGATGAACAGTCCCAATATAAATACGGCAATAATTGTAAGAAATAGCAGCTTAAAAATTCAATTAAGTACAGAATTCACTAACTCATTCGCTACAACTATAACAATACAAACAAAAAGTAAGAAAATATATCTTTCCAACATTTATATACATCCGAATTCAATGAAAAGTGAGCACGAGGAATTTATGAAGAAGTTAATTAATACAAATTTACATATACCGGTGATAATTTGCGGCGATTTCAACGCCAGAGCTCCGTTATGGTATGATATCAGGAAAAATTATAATGGACATAGGCTGATCCCTATCATAGATGAAATAAACTTAATTATCCATAATAATAAAACTTTCACGTGTCGTGATGCAAGTGTGATTGATCTCACACTAACAAATAAACAGGCAATTGCGGCGATCAGAAATTGGAAGACACAGCAGATATCGCAAATTTCAGATCATGTAGCTATATCTTTTGAAATATATACAAACGAACAATTTAGTTAAGAAAAATATTATTCCACTTAGAAATTTAATGAGAAAAATGCGAACTGGCTAAGTTTTAGTCAGAGAATTAACAGTACTGAACAAGAAAAAATTGAAAACTTACTAGACATAGTGGATACACCAGAAACGATTGATCAAACGGTAAAAGACCTTACGAACATACTGATTGAGGCAGCACATAATTCACTTAAAGAGAGTAAATAATAATATGAAAACAAATAATAATATTAGTAATAAGTGGTGGAATACGAATTTACAGCTTTTAAAGGATCACTTGTCATTATCTTAGAAACTGTTACTATAGAAACAAAAATTGCCCTAATCATATTAAACAATATTATAAAAGCATACGAAATAAGTATTTACGGGAAATAGAAAAAGCTAGGAAAGCATCATGGAGAATTTTTCTGGAGGAAAACAAATCGAACAACCCTTATGGAAACTTATATAAGGTGTACAAAAACATCAAAAGTGGATCTAAGCGGAAGAGAAATATGCAAATTTTGGAGGGTAATACTGATATGGAATGTTTGCAGAAGGGTGAGGAATTATTGAATAACTTATTTCCAGATGATAAATGTGAAGAAGATACAAACATCCATAAAAGTATAAGAAATTATAATTTAAAACTACTCAATAAAGAAAAACCGATGGTTATGATTACTGAAGTCAACGACTTGAATGACAAATTAAATCCAAAGAAATCTCCCGGAATAGACAACATCTCTAACAACATGATAAGGCACACTAAACAATTTATAGCTCCTATATTGGTGAAACTATTTCAAAAATGTTCAGACATACAATACTATCCTGCTGAATGGAAAAGAGCAGAGGCAATAATTATTCCGAAACCTGGAAAAACAGATTTTAATAACTATAAAAATTATAGACCTTTATGTCTTAATTCCAACATTTCTAAAATATTTGAAAAAATAATTAATAACAGAATAATAAAATATTATGAAGATTTTAATTTACTAAGTGATCGACAACATGGCTTTAGAAGATCGAAATCTACTATTACTGCACTAACTGAAATAATAAAAATTGCGTTAGAACATAAAACAAGAGAATATGCAGCAATAATTGCAGTGGATATTAGTGCAGCGTTTGATAATGCATTAGACCCTCCATTAGTTATCCAGTGCCCTAGAAATTCCAATTGGTCAACTCCTAAGATAGGTTTAGCGATGTTTATGCGCAATCCATAGTTTTGTAGTTTCTCGAGAACCAATTTTAAATGGGTTTCATGTTCCTCACAAGTTTCTGAAGCCACCAATTTATCGTCCAAATAGGGAAATGTAAAATCCAAGCCACGAAGTACTTCATGAATAAAACGCTGAAACGTAGCTGGTGAATTCCTAAGACCAAAGCTCATGACGTTAAACTCATAAAGCCCAAATGGAGTTATTATGTCTGTTTTAGGCTTGTCCTCCTCGGCAATGAGGATCTGGTAATAGGCTTTAAACAAATCAAGTCTAGAAAAAATCATCTTTCCACTTAAAATATGCTGAAAGTCCTCCAATCTAGGTAATGGGTAGCGATCAGGCAAAGTTTGAGAATTTAATTTTCTGTAGTCACCACAAGGTCTTAATGTGCCGTCTTTTTTGGTGACCAGGTGAAGTGGACTAGCCCATTGTGATTTTGATGGCCTGATTATTTCATGCTCGAGCATAAATTGGAACTCTTGTTTAGCTTAATTTAATATTTTTGGATCCAACTGTCGAGCTCTAGAGAACACTGGTGGTCCTTTTGTTATTATAAAGTGCTTCACATCGTGATTAGCTTTCATTATTCCTACGTTGGGCCTCGTAATATCTGGGTAATTAGCCAATAGTTTAGAAAAATTTGATGTTGTTCTATAAGAGCTAAAAGTTTCTTCAGAGATTGAGCAGATATCACCTTTTATTGTCAGGTTTGTTATACCGTCAATCAATTGTCTTCTATTAATATCGAGGATTAATTTGAAATTATTTAGAAAATCGGCTCCAAGTATACCCCTGTTGGTTTTAGCTATTACAAATGGCCATTGGAATTGTCTCCGTAGACCAAGATCTAAAGATAATATTTGAGTATCGTACGTGGAGATTTCCGTTCCATTGGCTGCATATAGCTTGAAATCGTTCAGGGTGGTCCCAATTTTTCCTTTGAAAGGTATTAAGGAAACATCAGCTCCACTATCTACTAAGAATCGCATGCCAGTATTTTTGTCACTTACAAATAAACGGCTATTGGGACGTATGTTCTGTCCAGCAGCAGAGTGCGTCGCACCACTTACTGCTGGTTGGAGTTTTCCGCATTGACCCATCCACATGGCTTTTTACATTTTCCAGGTAGGCAGTTTTTTCCATACCTATAATGGAAATAGCAAAATTTTCCTTTTGGATTATATCCGCCCTTAGATCGGGAACGGGAGCGTGCATTGTAGCGATAATCACGTGAACTTCGGTCACGAGATCTACCTTGATGCTCCATTTTCATACTTTCTATTTTCTGTTCCGGAGATTATAATTTTTTAAATAACATTTTTGTTTCATTCTCCGGCTTATCTGCCTCGTAAATCTCCGTCTTGGGGTTTAATTCGGCCATTCTAACAGCCATTACTGCCAATTTGTCGAGCTCTTCCTCGCTAATTATTAAAATTTGCTGAATTGCCTGTGGTAGTTTTTCGAGCCATAGCGTCTTTATAAATTTATCGGATAAGTCCTCTGTTGCTAATGATCTCAATTTCTGCAACAGCTGGCTAGGCTTTAGATCACCTAGTTCAATTCCCGATAGCAGTTTTCGAATTCTTTTTGATTCGCCATCTTTAAATATTCTAAGAAGTCTCTCTTTTGCCTCTGAATATTTATTTATTTTTTTAGAGGTAATTATATCCCAGAGGTTTTCGACATACTTTGGGTCCAATTGAGCGATTAAATAATTGAATTTCGTATTTTCTGTCTTTATATTATTTATCAAGAACTGAACCTCAACTTGATGTAACCATATATCAGGTCTCTCAATCCAGAAAGGTGGAAGTTTAATATTTACCTTATAGGTCTCAACTCTCTTAGTTTCCTCACTTTTCATTTTATCAATTCGTTGTGCTGGTTCTTTTTGTCCGGCTCACCAATTTATGTGGTGGTTACTTAACGACAATCCACATAAACATTTACCTTATAAAATAAAGCCTTTTTATTGCAATCACTATGGCTACACCTCGCTATTGCTATTATATTTAGACAACCAAAAGAATGAGAAGAAGAATAAATTTTAATTAAATAGAAAAAAAATATATATATAAATTAGATAATAAAATTTGCATATTTGCAACAAAAAATATGAATTTTCAAAAGCAAATAAAATTTACATAAAATAGAAATACAAAACAATAATTTTTACATGTCCCCAACAAATACATTCAAAGTACACAGTCTGTACTATTTTTAAAAAAGATATTGTGGATTATAGACACTATGTACAATGAATATGGTGCCTCTGCCACCGCTGCAGAGTTTGGTGGAGAATCGCCAGCGGGTCTCCGGCGACACCACGTATTTCGTGATCTACGAAGAATACGTAGATCGCGTACTTCGCCGCTGAGGAGATTGTGATGGTGTGGTCCTCGATATATATGATTTATATATATTCGAAGATATATATAGTTATTTTTACATTCAAACTTTTTTAACGCTTATGATCATTAAAAAAAAAATATTGTTATCTGTCGTGTCGCTCCGGGCCACGAAACCACTCCTACACTTAACACAGATGTTATTTATATATCAAGCTAAAGCTACAGTAGCAAAAGGAGTTTAAGGCAACAAGACTACTCTATTCCTCAGGCTGAACTGGACTTCTTAACTTTATTCTTACGTCCTATTTATAGTACAAATACGTTAAATTTAAACTATGTGAATTGTACACAAAGAACAAATATGCAAAGAGCAAATATGATGCACTAGCGCGCCATCTGTTATCAAAATTCGAAACTATTTCAAACGCGTAAAATTATTTTTGAAATTAAACAATTTCTACTGCCCTTACTGCAATGGAAAAATTGATGGTAATTATAAGTTAATATCTGATATACCCCCGGGGTATTTGTAGGGAGGGCCTGGCTCATCATTTATATATTTATACATTTTCCAAGAAAAAGAGTGAAGATTAAAAGTTGCTTTTAATATAGTAGACTGAATTAAAACTTTTAAGCCTTACTGACCTTTGATTGGCTGAATTTACACCAGTCGGCTGTGAAGATAGAAATCCTGTTATACGATATTCTAATAAAATGACTTTTCCTTAAAAAGAATCTTACGCGTTTAAAATAGTTTCGAATTTTGAAAGAGCAAATATGCAAAGACACAACATTATCATTATCACTTTAATAAATGTGATTGAAAAATGCAAATATCATTATTTATAATGTTTCTATTCCAATTTTTTACATATATTGTTTAGTGCCATTTTTCTTTTGTATGAAGTGTTTCTGAGTACATCAAGCTTCAATTACTTTTGTATGGTACCCTAAACTGGTAACATCATCAGAGATTAAAAAATTACCAAGATGCAAAATCAATATATCTTTTCTGAAGAAAAGAAATATGTTATAGTAAATTGGTAAATTTTAATTTTATACCATGTGAGACCTTTTTATTGAAATTATGACAGCAGTATATATATATATACAAAATTTATTTAGCTATATAATTTTTAAAATAAATTTTATAGCATAAAAATATCAAATAAAATTATAAAACTCTAAAGAAAACAAATCGAATATAGAGAAATTTCCTTATAAATCCTTCGTTATAGAAAAAATTCACTCTGAATTTCATTATAGAGATGTATCATCTTTTAATATAAAAAGAGCTTTCTACATAATATAAATTCAAATAAACTATGATTTCTTATCTCAATTTTATTACACGGAAGAGATTCAGAGAGAAAATATTTCACTTTATTCCATTTTTAAAATGAAAATTACTCTCTCGACACTTCAACGGATCTGTCATAAAAATAAATCAAAGAGCGAGTAGTCTTATGTTTTATGATAAGACTATAATATTAAGTATATTTGACATATAAAAATATATTTTATGTTTAAATATCTATATTAAAAATGTAGAAAAACTTTAAAATCAAGTTAGTTAAAGAAATTGATGTTTTTTTTTCCCTTTAAAAGTTTTCAAAGCTGTACAAAAAACTCTTTGAAAAATTAAATTATTTTACACAAATATTAGTTCGAAATTCTTATTTGTATAAAATATCAAACGAAAACAAAAATTCGTATAAATTTCAATCCAAATAAACTTACATCGAAACACCTAGAAGAATTAGAAAATTTTAAAATTCAATATTTTGTTTGGTAACATGAATATATTTGAATATTTCTTTCTAGTTGACAATATTTTTATTTGTGGTTAACTTACTTTGTCCAAAATTGATTCGAATACGTTTTTCCTTTTAGAGCAGAAACATTTTCCGGGATTGGTTAAACAGTTATATGGATAATATTAATTCACCCTGAAATCACAGCACCCCGAAACTTTGGAATAAACAATTATTTATTCTAAAATTAAAATAATTTTCTCCCTATTCCCTATTTTGTACATGAGTGTACAATTTACAATTTTATTAAACAATTTTATTAACATCATGAAACGCGATATCCCAAACTCAGGGATATTTGCGTCGATACCTCTCTCTACATCACAACAAATCGGCTATATGCAATCCTGTTCAATTCATTATTTTAAATAATTAACCAAAGAAAATTGTCCGAATAGAAAAACAAACAACAAAGCAAAACACACAAAGCAAGCATCGCAATTCTTTTCCTTCTAAGTTTCCCTCTCCCTTTTCCAATTTAAAAGAAGTTGTAAATAAATTTGCAAAATTGTTTAAAATTGTACATGAGTGTAGCTTTTTATGTATGCAAATACCTGATCAACTCATTTTATATTTAAACATAGTGCTTGAAAACAAACACTCAGCATTTAATTCTGTTTAGATGAAATCAATTTGACACAAATAACATAAATAAAATATTTGAAAAATGTTATTAATACAATTATCAAATATAATAATTTCTCATTTTATATATATAATACGAATAGAATATGTATATTTAATGCTAAAAATAGAAAATATCTTATACCTTGTAACCATATAAAGATTTTGGGATGTATAGATCAAATCCCCCAAAAAAGGGTGAGATTTGGATGTAGGTTTCCATATTTGCAAAAGACATGTCAATATTAGTCGATTTGGAAACCACTCTAAATGTTTATATATTCCAACATGTGCTATACAGACAAATATTTATAAATGGAAATATATTTCTGAAATATCTCGGATATAAATTGTAAATTTATTTTATAAAGCCTACATACAACAGCCAGAAACGCTTACGTGGTTGACTTTTCTTGATTTTTCAAGAAATTAGGTTTGCCAAATATTTTTGGAACTAGCTAAATCAACGTTTAGTTGATTTCTGTTCCACTAGATGGCGCTCTTCCATATAAAATGCATATGTAGGCGGTGAGGAAATTCCAATTTTGTTTTTAATATCAACACCTGACCATTTTTCTATTTTTTCTAGTTTTATCACACACATATATATATTTTTTAAATTAAAAAGTCATATATTGGATCAAAATATCATTTTTTCACCAATATTTCAGTTGGCTGAACGCTAACCTTTATCAAGGTGTTATAACATTTTAAAGTGTGTCAACAACAAACTCAGCGTCACATAACCTCAACAGAATTAAATTTTAAAAATATTTTGTTATATTTAATGGGGAGAAAAAATTTGATATATATATATGTCATATAAAAAGACGTATATTCTAGTTACGTTACCAATTCATGCAGTCGTGGATGGTAAAAATGAATGATAACTTTTGTCCCATTAAATATTTATTATTTTGATTATTTTTTAAAGCAAACAGTTTTTGCATACCTACAACTAACAATTGTTATTATCTATTTACAATTAAAATAAAATTAGGTTATATTCCTTTTGTTAAGGAATCCTTTTCATTTTAAAATTTAACTCGGTGATTATAGAATTTTAATTATTTTATGAATAATAAAAAACATATTTTTATTATGTCATATATATATAATATACCTTAAGCTGCTGATTCCCATTAAGAAACCTTAGCCTCACTTTGTCGGATGCAACTGATTTCATGAATTCCTGTGAAAACTTATCAAATTTTAGTCACTGATGAAAACAATAGCCTGAAACAATAGTGTACAAGTTGGCTATTTGTACAAATTTCGCCAATCTGTTTTTTAGCTTATTCATTGTGATGGATATTTTGCTTTATGCAAATGAATATTTGAGGAAATATTTATTGTCTGAATCTTTTTAATTTTATTGGTGGTGGTGTCTTGTCCGTGGAACAAATCAAATCGGTCAAAGCACCCTGATCACAATACCGGCCTACTGAAGTGCCTTTTCTGTATGGATGTCCTCTTTTGGATTGATGTCTGCCATATAGAGGGCTGCAAAGATGGCCGGGCAACTGTATATATGGTCCGGAGTGAATTGGGTGCTGTGAGAGTCCCAGAAGTCCAAACCTTCCTCTACGTGGCAGGCGATAGAAGCATCACAAGTAGGGTAGCCCTGTAGGGTGAAATACGGTGTCGTGAGCCCCGAGTCGCTACGGTAACCGTGAAGGTCTACAAGGAACTCTGAAAAGTGGCTGACTAACGGGGCAATGGCACCCCCCCCCCCCCCCCCCCTTTTTCCATGCAACAACAAACAATTTTATTGGTTTTTTTTTTTCATAAAATGGAAGAAATACATTTTTCCAATGAATACAATATTTTTTCCATTAATATTTCCATTGCAGTAAGGACAGTAGATATTGTTTAAATTTTAGAAAAATCATTCGCGTCTAAAATAGTTCCAAATTTTCGCAATCGTTTTTAACTTTCAAATTATATTCTGACATAAAAGAACGGTTCCTCTACTTCAGATTCTCAAAAAAGGTAGGCTGATTTGGGTTATTTCATGACTGCTTCTGTAGAATGTTATTAAACACCGTCCATGTGATACTATAGGCCAAAGACATTGCATACAGGTTTCCATTAAATTGAACATCTAAAAAGTAATGTCTAAACATTTTATTACACCATATCACCGCGTTATACGAAAATAATAGCGAAAAAATATATCGTTTCGTGCATTTAATAAAAATATTGTTATATATATAAAGTGGTTTTGGTTAAAAGGCGGTCGATTGAATATAATTATGTAAAAAGGGGATACACTTGAATCTATGAAAAACTAATTCCACGAAATATTTCAAAGGATTGCGCCTTCTTTATGAATTTATTGCCCAAAAACTTAAAAACCTTTGAAGTTTTCGCAATAAATTGATAAAAAAAGGAAGAAATCTCTTGAAATATTTTTAAAAAGTGTTTTTCGGTCAAAGATTCAAGTATGTGCTCTAGATAAGAGCTAAAATAGTTTTTTTTAAATGGGGGAGACATTTCTTTCCGTTCATTATTTGTTATTTGAAGAATCATTAAATGGAAGTGTGAATATTTGAGCTATTTTACTGTATTTTATTTATATGTAGAGTAAGACCTCTTGTATAATACATATGTTAATTCAAACCATGTACCCCTTTTGATGATCCAAAAAAGCACAGAGCTCCTCTCGCGTCAAATTAAGCGTCAAAAATAGACGCCATCTATTGACCGCCGTCGTAAACTAGCGCCTTGTGTCGGTGACAAAGCCACATCACCAGGTTTGGAAAACTGAAAAGCGTCCACCTAGTAAAGATTCCATTAGATCCTGCGTGGATCTCATGGAATAAAGTCTGCCGTAAGATGACGAGGGCGATTTGCCTGAAACCATATCCTCTAGGTGGATGCTTTTCAGTTTGCCAAAGCTGGTGTTCTGGCTTTGTAACCAACCTGAGGTCGCTAATTTGGTACGACGATCAATAGATGGCGTCTAGTTTTCAAGTATGATATGACGAGAGACGACCCCTGTGAATATTTGGATCAATATCATCCCGGTAAATTTTCCATTCACTTTTAATTGATTATTGGTTTTAAATAAATCTACTGAAATGCTTGGTGTGTTCCAAATAAAAAAAAAACTTATAAAAATGGCTTTCCTGATTGGATATTATTCTTACCAGTCATATATATAGTAATTACAAATTAAAATGATTATCGGTTCCAATCGTTTAAAAATAGACATCCCTAGATATTAAATTTTAAAAAATAAAATACACAAAAGTTTCTTCTACAAATTAAAGAAACTTTTACTGTCCTTACAGCGATGATAAATATTGGGAAGATTTGGCTCATCAGTGGGGAACACTCCAAATAATGAGCCCCAAGCCATCCCAATATTTCCACGCAAGTAAATACAATAGATTATGTTTTATTTGGAAAAGAAAAATTCCTAATTTTTAGTTTTATTTTTTATATATAGATGGTGCGTTGAAGCGTTATGTTTTCATTTTAAATAATAAAAAACAAAAATTATATAATATTCTTCTTTTATTATATTATTTTTATTGGGAAAGTGGAATTTTCATTTTTCTGCTATATATGCTATAACAGGAACATTTTTAGCTTAAAGTAGATTAACTGAAACAAAAAAAAAATATTGAATAGAGTATATATAAATAATATATGAAACGAATATTTTCGTAGTAATGGAAAACCAACAAAAAAATATAGAAATTGAGGGGTAAATAAAACCAAAAAGACAAATATTACAATTAGATTTGACGACTATTCTGACGGGAGAGAGGAGTTGACTTTATCTTTATAAATCAATATCCTCCCGGCAAAATTTCCATCTATATTTTGTCCATAGATTTGACCTAGCCACTTTTCCAGCTGAATACATTTTTGGTAGATTGTGAAGATTCCATTAGATACCTAGTAGATCTCATAGAATAAAGTCCGCACTAAACTGACGAGTGCCATATCTTTAACTAAAACCCAAAAAAAAAACTAAATAGAGTATATTTATATATATATAATATATGAAACGAATATTTCCGTAATAATGAAAAACTAACAAAAAGAATATAGAAATATGAGGGATAAATAAAATCTAAAAAGACAAAGGCGAACACAAGATAAACTCTTGTAGACCATTAAGACTAATTCTTTTGGAAACAAGCCATAAAACTCTCAAATAGAGGTAATACCAAGATAAAATTGATCTTATTGTTGCATGGTCTTCAGTACCAATCAGATTGGTGGATTTATCGTGATAAAAACAGAGTTAAATTACTGTTGATGTTGGATTTTAACACCTAGAATCTGGAAAAAGATTTTCTCTATTGGATTATTTTTTATCAGTTTCTCTCAAATTTCCTTTAAGTCTCCAAAATTTTGAAAAATAAAATTCTACCTACATATTGGTTAAAGCTATATTTATCATAAATATTAAATTTTTTAACGACAAATATAGTGAGAATAATTTATTACAATATTATAAATTATTCATATCAAATTCTTTGGCGAATATTTCAGGTATTTAAAAATTCTTTCCAATTAATTTTTATATGATGGTTATAGGAAATATACTTGACTTATTTCCAAGTGCGCTCAAATTCTAGCCTCATTGATGATTGATTTATACCATAATATAATCTACTGATTAATTTGTTTGTAAGAATCACACATATATCTAGGAAATTTATGTTTTATTCATGATGTTTATATTTTAAAATAACTAAAACTCGCTCTATGAGTTACTCGGAATTAAATATGTTTTGTGTGTGTGCTCTGTTAAATAATTCACAGAACATTGAAATGTAACTATTATACTGAAAATAAACATCCATTATTTTTTAATGTTGTCAATAAATTGTTTCGAGCAAATTATTTACGTTTTGGAATATTAATATAGATTCCGTATTATCTTTTTTCAAAAAAATATAACTTTAAAATTTATATTGGCATGATAAACTGATATTCATTTTTTAATGCATTTTAAAGAGAGAGGGAGCATCTTATGGTACTTTTCAAAGAAAATATTATAAATATGTTTGAATATATGACGTACACTTTCAACATACACACCTTGGTATTAAATCCGGGTCGTAGCGGTCAAAAACAACGGTTTAGACCACCCTTCCACCGAGCCCCATTATAAAAGTAAATCAAATTATGAAGTATATTAGATACAATATGAATATATCTCTGGCAGACCAAACACTAAATAAGCCCCTTTCAAATGAGTTGAATAAATAATATATCAATACAAAATTTAGATTTTATCTTTCTCAAACTAATTCAACGTTCATTAATCTTTTTCTGAGATATGTACCAAGCTTCATTACTCCTGATAGATACACTACTTTGTTATTAACAGGAAAAGGACCCTTTTTAAGTTTTCTCTTTGACTTGAGAGTTATAAATGATCCAACATGTGAATCCTGTCTAGATGTTGAAAAACCAGAGCATCCTTTTTTGGCTTGCCCTTTGACTAACCAAATTGTACTTACTTACTTTAACATAATGCGCCAAATCATCTTTCTATATATAATCAATCTTATGAAGATTTTGGCAAGTTTAGAGCAATTTGTACACAGATTTATAAATCACTACCAAATAAACGTGTAAATAATTAAAGATATATATATGTGATGATTTAAGACCATGGAATTGTTGTAAATAGTCCAGATATCTACTACCACATGTTCCACCACGTGACTGTATATAACTTCTTATTTACTGCAAATAGAAAGCCTCAACTAACATCAATCTGTACCGCCTAAGAATCTAATAAAGTATAGCAACTGTACAGATAGAAGGAATGGAGACTAACATGAGAAAATTAAGGTTAAAACTAATCAGGCTTAGGTGATAATAGAAGAAGGCCTAGCAAAACCCAGTCCAACTTTTACGAGGTCGTGGCCCTCCTGGATAATAAAACTTTCCCCCCTGTTTACGTCAGAAAAGAGCAGCGACCTGTTCGGACCCGCTCAGCTATAAAAGGAGGTCCCGATCCTCAGTTAGTCAGTCCTTAGTTAGTCGTCGTTCCAGTCCCAGTGCACCGGACGCTCCGATCCAAGGTAAACCCTTTCCTGCCAGAATTCTCCTCATCCCATTCCTTCTTGACGTCAGACGCTTCTTAGTGGAATCTCTGTTTGCTTATTTCACCTTTGGCCCAGCTGTGTCGCCTTCCACCACGACTTCACGGTAGAGTTGACATCGAGGTTCGTCTAGCATCAGGTAACACTGGTCCCAGAGGTCCCAAGATATCACATATATGTTATGAATAATTTGTTTGATGTTAGATGAAGGGTTGATAAGACAAAGGATCGATAAGATAAAGAGCTGAAGGTGTAGTCGTGATAAGAAAAATATAATTATTTACCATCAAGTAGCTTTTATTTTCAATTACTCGAGGAAATATTACACATTAGTTATTTTCACAATATATACAATTTATAAATTTAATCCTATATTAGTGAATCAAAAAGATAGATATGTTAACTACGCTTATTTGCAACAAACTGAAAATCATTCTAAAAACGATGATAACAAAAAGTAGAATTATCAATGAATAAAAATAAAATATATATATTTTTAAAATATAGAAATGTTTGAGTTTTTATATTATATAATATATAGTCTGGTAGATTTCGTGTTTCTTTAATAATAAGATACAAAAATAATCCATAGCAGTTATATAAATGTAGTCAGAAAATCTCCGAATTAATACAGAATCATTAAACCTCATCGATCTACAAAATGCCGATAAACTGACCAAAAAAATAAATCATGAAGGATTTATTCTAGGTATGAAATTCCTGAACTTTTTCTCAATTTTAACCAATATTAGAGTAAGGAAATTATAGATAGTTCAATAGAAAATTATATAAATAAAATATATATATATAATAGAATTAAATATAATTTATATGGAAGATAGTTGTAAATTAATAAATTTTAAAAAACAAATTATAAAATATTAGTATTCAGGTATCAAAAAGGTTTTAATTTTTTACGTAACAACATAGGGATATAACAAGTTCACGCTATTACATCGACCGTTACGCGTCATTTAAGCAGAACATAGAAAAAAAAAGGAAGAATTGAAAAATTAGGGCAAGAAAATTTTCTCAATTTCGGCATCGAAATTTTCTATAACTTTCCTTAAATATTATAAAACTTATATATATGGTAATTTAAGCCAACAACCCCATATTGTATATAACTTATAACAAGATTTTAATGGTGTATAATAGAAACACATCTGTAAATGATTATACGCATTATTGACATGTGTCATTACATCATCATATGTAATGTACTTTGTACAAACTGAGGATAAATAAATAAAACTCTGTAATAGATTAAGAGTTGAGCTGAAGCAAGAGATAGAAGTCATAACATCTAAAATCGAGATGGATGGAAGTCACAAAACAACAAGGTCTAAAGATAGATTGGAAGCTGTCAGGACGGCGCCAGTAGAATGTCACCAGACGACCCACACTCTTCACATCTGGTGACATGCAAAACCCCCTTTCTCAGAAACGGTATATAAAGCCCCCGACCTAGGTAAAAATACAGTTAGTTCACCAGCTGCGTCAGCTCTCGTAGGTTGTATCCCTGGTCCATCTAATCCATCATGTAGACCAGTAAGAAATCTTCTATCTCTCCATCTTTCGCTCCTAGCTCAACTTTTATCTGTTCACGGAACTTTCTTAGTGCAACTGTGTCTTCGTTTTTTGTGTGGACATTCCCAAGCTTTCCACTCTGCCTCGACCACGACTGCCTGTACTCTGTGAGAACTGTTAAAGGTTTTACAAGGTGCAGAGAGGTATTGGAAAACTCCCCATCCTGACTGTTCCTCTCGGTCAACACAGTATAGCGAGAGTTACAGGGACTCACACCAGAGTTTAATTCGACTGGATACCTGATCACAGATTTAGTCGACAGTATTCTACAAGAGCCTACCAGACCTCACCACATTACATATATATATATATAATATTAATTTACATATTCGAAACAAATGGAAGTTTATCATTTAAAATGTATTTCCAATAACAAAAACAATTTTGAAATAACATAGTGTGTATAAAAATGGTGAACATTTACACTAATGGTATTAGAACTTGATTGGAATATATCAATATGTTTTAGAAATTTGAGTAATCCCCATTAGTATATATTTAATTAAAAATACCTTGAAAAGGTTTGGCGTTCAGCCAACTGAAATATTGGTAAATAAATTATATTTTGTTCCACATATATGCCTATTAAATAAATATCAATATGTATTTATTTTTTATAAATTATATATATATATATGGCGACAACAGTTTACCTATTCACAAGCCATACCAACACACGCGCAACCACCACCACACACACATATACATATGTTATATGAGAATATTGGTTTATTTAAAATTATTTTTTCATAGATTCAAATACTCTGTTAAGACGACCACCAGAGGTCGCCGTTTTCACTATATAAATCCATTGTTGTTTCCCGATGGCCGGTTCAAACCTTTTGTAAATTATGTAAATAATCTTTTGTTTTCCTTGTTCTACTCGCCTTAAGCCAGGTAGTATTTTATTCAAATTATGTTTTTATATATCCCATAAGCTCAATTAAAGCTATTTATAATCTTCATTATTTTAACTATTTTTATTTTCAAGATTTTAACCACGACTGCATTAACATGGCATAATCCTTAAGATGATCAAAAATCAACAGAAATCTCATTCTTTTATATAATATATATATTATATAAAAATATTTTCATCTGTTTTCTTAATATTATATATAGAATTATTGATCATTTGCTTCAAACATGAAATGTTTTTTTTTTTTTATATTGCAGTCGTGGTAATTGAAGTAAACGAAAAAATGCGCTACAAATTTTAAAAATAAAAATACAACCTTTCGCATTGAGTTTCTTTTATTATGATCTATTATCATAATAAAAAAAATTCAATGCGAAAGGTTATATTTTTATTAAAAAAAAAAAAAAGTCGTGGTAATAATAATAAAAATAGTTTAGATCAGAATTAGCTTTAATTTAGCTTATGGAACATAAATACATAATTGGATAAAGTACTACCTGACTTAAGGTGATTCGAATAAAGAAAACAAAAGATTATATTCACATAATTACAAAAAGTTTGAGCCGACAAACGGGAAACAACGACAATGGGTTATATAAAGGGAAAGCGGCGACCTCTGGCGGTCGATTTAAAAGAGTAAATTTTTCTATAAAAATAATGTTAAAATGAAATAACATTTTTATATAATGTATAAAAATATCAAAAAATATGTTAATGATTTTCATTTGAGAGTTTATAGCAGATATAAAGAGACAAAGGTCGCCACTCCCGTCAAAATAGACGCCAAAACTAGACGCCATATATTGACCGTCGCTGCAACTAAATAAAAGCGTCCACCTAGAGACCATGGTTTCAGGATAAGGGCTCTCGTAAGCCTAGAATTTTAGCCATAGATTTGGCTCAGCCACTTTGCCAGCTAAACCCCTCTTTTGCAGATTGTCAAGAATCCATTAGATCCCGTGTGGATTTCATGAAATAAAATCCGCCCTAGGCTGACGAGGGCCATTAGCCTGAAACCATGGTCTCTAGGTGGACGCTTCTCAGTTTGCCAAAGCTGGTGTTGTGGCTTTGCCACCGACCCGAGGCCGCTAGTTTGCGGCGACGGTCAATAGATGGCGTCTAGTTTTGACGTTTATTTTGACGGGAGAAGCGCCCTATGCTTCTATGTATACATATACAACATAAAGTTGCGTATATTGCGTATTATTCTACAAATTTCAATGAAAGAGAGAACAAATGTGATTTAATATTTAATATAAGAAACACTCAAATTTCCAGAATTACGTTTTAAAAAATATTAGAAAATTCTTAAAGTGATATAAATCTAATTCATAAAAAAGTATTCAAATAGCTCTATTTCTAACAATCTGATTCCATATTCAATGAGCTTGATGTAATATTTTATATCAAAAATCCTATATTGAAATGAAATTTCATTTTAAGAACCTTTTTTATTTAAAATATTTATATATTCAAAATATTTTAATCGATTTATACGAAGTGGCAGGCATTTCTAGCTGCAATTTTAAAATCGTTTTCAGAATTTAACGGTTAATGATGCGAAGAGAAATCGAAATTTAAAACCCTAGGGTAGGACAAATTTATTTTATTACTTGTTGAAGAAATTAATCATTTCTTTTTATGATAATCATTTAACAATCAAACGCACAATAATACAGCTAATATGTACATTAAAGGTATAGAGTATATAATATATACTCTATATAATATATATATAGAATATTTTAAACTGTATAATAATGACACTTTTAATATATGTCACATATCTTCCAATTAGTTAGAGCCGATACCTTATAAGATCCTACCCTTCTATTAAAATGTACACTATTTCTATTTACTACCACCCCATATTTTGTATATAAACTATTTGTATTTAAACCCTCTATTTGTATTTAAACTAAAAATGGTGACGTCAAAATAAAGATCCAAAGAGCGGTCAGCTGGGGACAGCTGAGGGCAGAGGAGGAAAATGCCAAAGTCCAGATGCCCCCCCCTCCCCCAGGGATATTTTATAGACGACCCCTGTAAGCAGGACAGTTTTGGCAGGGGGTCAGCAGCAGATGGTTCTAGGGTGTGCCCATCGACAGACCCCTTCTGTCTCTCTCGGTCTCTCTCCATGTCTCGGTGATAGGCATCCAAGTTTGTGTCATGGCCTCTACCTCTGTCCCGTGGGCTGTCCCCGACCACTCTCTGTGCTAACATCTAGCCCTGCCTCTGCTTCTTGTTGTCCGCGTGTGGGAAGAACATCAACACTCACCTCACGTACACGACTGCCAGCTTATCCATTACGTCGGCGGTATCACTTTGGCAACAATCGTACATATATAACCTATATTATTATGTCAAATAAAATAATTAAAGATAATGATGGAATGATAATGTGTTTTTTGGAGGGGTGGTGGGGATTTATTAATTTCAAATAATATTCTTAGCATTTAAGTAATTTTAAAATATTCTCAGTAAAATAATTAATAATTTTTAAACGCTCATTCAATTTCTTGAATCTTTCGAATGAAAAGGAAACATCAACATAAATATGTGATTTAAAGAATATAATATTTGTTATAATATAAAACTCTGCAAGCATTTACAATAAGAGTGAAATTTATATACGGTAAAAACAAAGTACACATACAATAAGCCTAGATTAAATGTTCTCTACCTGGCAAAGGTAGAAGCAGCATAAAGAAGAAATATAAGTATATATACAGGGCGGGAATCTCCTCTACCTTGCAAAGGAAAAGCAACATGAAGTAGTAAACAAAGAATATACACTACGTATAAAGTATACATACAATAAGCCTAGAGTACATATTCTCTACCTGGCAGAGTACATGTATATATACGGTTCGTATAAAGTACATATACAATAAGCCTAGAATATGTTCTTTACTTAGCAGAAGGAGTAGCAACATGAAAAATGAGACTAATTTTAATAGGTTTAAAGATAAAAACGGTGCGTACTTCGAGATCCTCGCTATGTTACAGTAACCACAAAGACTTATAAAGAACTATGGAGATAGACCACATCTAAAATCCTAGTATCTGATAATTTGTTCTGAAGGAATAATCAAATAAATGACAATAGCAGAAAGGTAGCATCAGAATTCTCATCAGATGGAAGTCCTGGTCAAATTAGATGACTATTTAGGTAGGAGAAGTCAGGGACCTATTCCACTAAGTCCCAAGGACCCTTCATTCAAGTGGTCATAAACTTCCAATAATGAAAGAACGAATAAGCTACGACAAACCCTCCATGACATTTTCCTCGAGTAATTCAATATTGTGATGGTAGAGTTGCAATTTTCTTCTGTTTAAATATACTTGAAAAACCCAGTTGCATTTATGATAACCCTTTATTTTTATTATATAAATCTTTATTCTTGTTTTTATATGTTTTTTATATCAGTATATCATTCATATCTTAAACATATTGTTTTGAATAATTTGATTTTATTGTAATAAAATTTGATACAATACGTATAATTTATTTCTTTAGTACTTAATGAGATCTCTATTCATGATAAAATTGTGAAAAAAGTATTAAAATTACAAATATATTCTCACAATAAGTATCTTTTTTATTTAAAAAACGCTAGCTTTCAAGCGTTAATCGCTCTTCAACGGGCTTACTATAATATCGACTTTATCCCACCAGAATATACCAGGATAAAGTTGATTATATAGCAAGTCCGTTGAAGAGCGATTAACGCTTGAGAGCTAGCGTTTTTTAAATAAAAAAAGATACTTATTGTGAGAATATATTTGTAATTTTAATACTTTATGAGATAAATAAATTTTATATAGAGAAAACGAAGAGTATAAATTCTATTTAAAATTTAAAAAATATATTATATTTTATGATTCAAAATTTTGAATTTTCCAAAGGAAATGCCTGCCTGATTGAAAACATTAGTTACTATTACAAAGCAATAACACGCCATCTATATAAATAATAAAAAAATTAAGCATTAATGTTTCTTTTATATACAATACAAACTTCTACAAAGGAGTCGGTGGAAGGATGGTCTAAACCGTTGGTTTTCAAACGCTACGACCCGGGTTCGATTCCCGCATTGGGCACTTTTTTTCTGATAAAAAAATGCTCCAATGGCCCTCAATTCTTGCAGAAGTCCAACCTCACCAGCGAGTGCAAGTAGTCAAACGAGGTTCTGGCACATTTGTAGGTGCAAAGTCGAACTGCTTTTCACATGTGTAGACATGTGGTGCACTTACAGTAAAAGCAGTCGCCTACTTCTGCCACCATAATTATCATGACCTGTACCACGTGTACTAGGGATAAGCAAAAAATAAAAACTCTACTGTCCTTACTGCGATGAAAATAAATATTGAAAGGGCTTGGCTCATTATATTCCGAAAACAATATAATTCATTCTCTAATAGCTCCTTCAAAAAATATAGAATTTTATATATGCCTTTTATTCAACAAGAAATTATATGATTTAAAGTTAATTTAAAAGAAAGCCTTTTTAAAAATATTGTTTCTATTTTAAGGATGGTAAGACACTTTAAGGAATGCAATATTTTTCCTATTCAAATAAGGAAGCATATTTTTAACGAAATCATCTCTAAATACATTCATGATAAATGCTTGTATATTTAATATTTGCAAAATAATTCAGTCTCTAATATCTTTTTCTCTGAGTAGTGTAAGAATCTCAATAAATAGCTTGTTTCCCTTTTCTTATTGGCCTTTCCATAGCTCCCATGTAATTTATTTATCTATGTAAGTAATGATTAACCAATATTTCCATGAATCGATAAATATTTTCTTTAAATTGAAATTCATTTCTACGACGACAAAATTTTTTTTTAAATCGAATTTCTTTATACACACAAAATTGTTTCAGTAAGAAAATATTTTTATTATTTTATTCATTTTCAAACCCGCATTCTAAAACCAAATTGAAAACATCAATTTCTCTCAACTATATTTAGAATTATATTTCAACAAAATTCTTATTTATTTTGTCAATCTATTATTTATTTCATTGTTCTGTTTCCAAGAAATTTTCTTTCTTTTTTTGGCCTCTCTGTTTTACTATGTAGATATGATTTAGCATATCATTTTGATTAGCTCAGATTGATTTTCCTTCCTGACATTTGTCTTTATTACTATCAGTATGTGGAGTTATTTTATTATAAACTTCCTATATTGCCATCACCGATACAGATATTGACCATCATGAGGAGCATGCTCGCTATTTCAAACTTTCTCTTAATATAAAATATAAATGCATTAGACTTTTTAGCCAACTCTGGTATCCAATTAGTAACTCATCCACCATATTAAAGTAATGATTAACCAATATTTCCATGAATCGATAAATATTTTCTTTAAATTGAAATTCATTTCTACGACGACAAAATTTTTTTTTAAATCGAATTTCTTTATACACATTTTATTTCCAAAAGTTAAGTTATTGTTGAAAGGGATGAAATTTAACACTGATGATGAAGTACTGCAAGCCTTTATCAATGCTGTATAAATTTCAACCTCGGATATAACTGGTATAAGTGCTTCGATAATTGGTTTGTGAACACTCTGAGAAACTCTGAAAATTTGAATGTTGAAGCTTTAATGAAAATAGGTGATTGCAAAAACCTTTGGAGTGACCCTTGTGATATAACTAAACATATAATCAAATTGTACTTTATACAACAAACCTTTTTATATACATAATTAACATTTTTATAAAATATTTATAAGGATAAAAACAGAATAGTTTTCTTTAATGGATCTCTCTCTCTCTCTCTCTCTCTACAAAACCAGTTTTATAAATATGCTTTGTTGAGGCTTTTATATAGGTGATTAATTTCCAGTAGTAAATATTTTCAAATTTGTGAGTTACCTCCCAGTAGATAACGATGATATATGTCAGGACGACTTAGAGGATTTGTTACCCTGTGAAGCTAGGATAGTCTAGCACCACCAGCTAATCTTGTCAAAATCACAGGATGGAAATTTCACTCTGGCAGAATGCCATTTCCTTCCACGTGCTGAAAATACCATTTCCCCATTTTTACCTGGATTCCATTAGGACTAAAGTCACTAAACACAATTTTCTAAATATAGATTTTAGATGTTAAAAAGGTCAGTTTTATTTTTCTTTCGCGAACTTTTTTTCCACTTTAAAATAATTTGATTTAATATATAAACATTTTCTCTAAAATATCGAAATCTTTTGCGTTTGAAAAAGCGCATCATGGATTTGACGATATTAATAAGTCTTATGATTCTAAAGTCTCTTCTTTTATTGAAAATCCAGACACTTCAATCGATATTAGATGTATTTCAATAGAATAATCGTTTTTAAAATACGTTTTTCACTTTGCGCAATTATTTTATTTTGTTTATTCAAGACATTTAGTTTATATTTAGTTCCTTCAATTTATATTTTTACTAAAAATATTTTTTAAATACATAATTAAAAATATTTATAAAATAATTCAATAGGAAATTTATATATAAAGACATTAAATATATAAATTCAGAGAAATATATGCGTTTTAAATTAGAAGCAAACATGAGCAAAAATATTCCTGTGTTTAAAAATCAGCAAAAAAATAATAACAAAATAAGGATATAAGAAGGAAATTCTAATATCAAATAATATGATATCAATATAACAGCTTAGCAGACAGGATATGAGATCAGTGCGATATACAAAAAGTAAAATATACATTTATAATTAACCTAATTCAAACTGAAATAGCTATCTATCTGACCAATCACTCATCTCCTACGGACTCTTACCGTCTCTTTTCATGTTGGGAAATCTTCAACTCCAATCATTAACCGTTCTAACACAATCAGCCGCCATCTGTAACGTCAACAGCTATCTTAAACAAACCCAGGACAACCTCGGATATCACCATCTCCCCATACTGTCAAAGAAAAAACTTATATTATTTTTATAGAGAGAGGGGTATCTATTTATTTTCACTATTTTCATCAATTTGATAGAAAATATTTCGCTCAAATTATTGAAAGATAATTTAAAAGTTGTAAAGGCTTTCCATCAGAAAATTACGAAATATGTTTATGAGTATTCATATAAGAAACATGGATATTCAATTGAGTTCTAAAATATATTCAAAAATAAGGAAAGTTATAAGGGGGAAAAGAGCATAGGTCAAATAAAATCGTTAGCTTTATAATTGATATTGTTATTTTAGGATAAGAAAAAAGAAAGTGGCAATAGAGTTGTTTGATTGGAAAGACCGAGCGCTGTAGTGATTAAGATAATTCTAACACGGGATTCGATACCATGTCATTCATGTCGATAAAAACAAGAAGTGAATGTCTTTCTATTTTTCTAGTTATTTGATTTTCTTCATAAGATTTGTTTTAACATTTCTAATTGTATATTACTAGCCGAATGACCCGGGCAACGCCCGGGTTTTACCCGATTAAATGCTTTTATTCAAATACTATTCTTTAAAATTATAAATTGGTGCCGTGGATGTCATTCTTGTATAATATATAGATGAGTTTTAAAAATTGTAAAAAAAAAATGCATCGGCCGGGAATCGAACCCGGGCCGCCCGCGTGACAGGCGAGCATTCTACCACTGAACCACCAATGATTATGAGAAAGGGCTATATTTGGGTATTTATTCCATTCACCAAAGCAAACGGTGACAGAATTGATTATGACGCTGATAACTGTATATAGAATACCCCACAAATGTATTTTATATCGTTTCACATATTAAAGTTATTACTCTCAATATAAATTCTAACACAAATTGTTTCATAAGTAAATAATACTGACACCGTTCCAACCATATGTAAATATGTATCTTGGTTTACTAATGCAAATTTAAAATATTTTCTTTTTCATCCATCTTAAATGGTCTTGTTTTAATGTATTTTATTTATTTTTAACATTACTTTTTTTTTGTTTACATATTTATTTTTTGTTTTCAAATATTTATTTGTACACATAATTACTTTTTATTTACAATTTATTTTTCATTAGTTTTTTTTTCACAATGATGAAGTAAACTAACATTTCCACCTTACTTTGCCATTGTAATTAATTCTATATAGTTTCTTCATTATCTAACATTTATTATTTAATTTTTAATTAGGCATTTTTCCATTCATATTATTATTATCATTTATATTATCTAGTTATTGTATTCTCCTATATCTATTGGATATGATTGTAAAACACATAAAATAAATTAATATTCCATTCTTCAATCTCGCATATATAGACAGAATCGTTTAGGAGAATATTGGAGCTCTAGAAAGCAGTCTGGTGGATTAATTTGTTTGACCTTCGTCCTATTTTCATTTTATTTTTCTTTGACCGGCAAACGAAATATGTCCTGTCACAGCTATAACCCCTCCAACGGCCACACAGATGAGAACTGGACCCCAACGACCTTCCGAGACCGGACCATGAACCCAGCACTGGAATGGGCCATGGTGACCATGACCCATCAGGACCATGCACTGCAGTCTCTTAATAAAATGAACATTACATCCCCACCTCAGTCTGATCACATGGTGGGTTTGCCACTGAATAAATCCAATCCCTATCACCATTATTTTATTAACGTAGTATGAATAATAGAAAGTTAATTTCATTTTTAAAAAGAGAAACCTTATTCTTAAATGAATTATTCCTTTTATATATAAGTGCTTATTATTACCTTATATTGAAAAATACATATAGAATATCGAATTTTAATATTATACATAATCAATTATTCTATTTATAATATAATATAAACTTTAAATATATATTTTAAAATTCTATCTCAATTTAAAGCGCTATGTCCTCCTAAGAACACTTGCGCTGTCATACATGTATGCCTTTACATTTGTCTATACATATACAATAATTTTAGACCGTGAATAAATATTATTTGAGAGGTTTTATATGTTGCAGCAACACATAAAACTCCGAGGATAAGTTTCTTTTATATATAATAAAAAATTGTAATATTATATAAATATAAATTCCAAAGTTCCTATAGAGTGAAGTACCGTTCAAGCTAGATGTATTACAGATGACGGACGGCAAAGTATCAGAGAAGCGGAAAATAGGAACTTAATGCAGCCAGTCCTCAAAGGAACCAGGAAATGATTCGGCAAAAGAAACCTCCATCCAAAGAAGCGATAAGAACGACTGCCTGAACATATTTAGATAGAGTGCCTGGAATATTTGTAACTTGCTAAGTTTTTCTCTTTTTATCGGTAAAAATAATATGAATTTTCATTTTTAGCTTTTATTATTTGAGCACTTATAATAATTTTCGGTAAATATATTTATATATGTGTGGTTATTATTTTTTACTATTTAACAAAATGATGTAAGGAAAATTATTTTTAGTATCTAAACATTTTATTTGCTTTTAACTAATTATATATATAAAATTTATATTCAATATCAGAAAATATATATTATGATTACATATGTATAGCTAATTATATAATTAGAAAGATAGAGAAGTAACTTTATTAAATAATTAAAAAGTAATATAACCAATAATGACCATTGCTCGTTAAAGTCGCAGTATTAAGGAAAAATATTGTCTTTATATTGTCGCACTTAACAAATTTTTGAAATAGTCTATGATATAAATTGATTATCATACTTTTAGAAGTGATATATTAAAGATAAACTTGTGTGTGATCTTCCTTTGATATATATTTGTTCATTTTTGTATTCAACCTTATATAACCTATAAAGAAGGATGTAATTCAGTAGTTTCAATCTCTCTCGTTTCAGTTAAAATACAATAGACCGTCTGGTTTGAGCTACATCAAAATTCTGAACAGAAACCACCTCTATTGTCTTTATTGGGGGTTGATTGAAGAGTCTTCTTCTTCCTTATCTCCACACTGGGTGAGGTAGAATGCATCTGCCTTTATCGTCAAGACTGGGAGCACTACTCAGTGGCAAGCCGACTTAGCTCCGAAAGAAATGGCTGCCTCTGATATGAGGAAAAGACGCCATGTGCAGCCTCTCCTAACATGGAGTACAAACGTGATTGAAGAGTGGTAAATAAAATCGATTTTCAACAATCACGAATCGATATCAAATCCTGGTTTTTATTCCTTTTTCATATTTTAAATATCCCTCGTGCCGCGCCGCGCGCGCCGCGCCGCGCGATCCGCACTAGTCCAATCCAATTGAAGACAGTATTATCATTCCCGGGTAGTTGGCGACTTCTGTACGCTCCAGGAACCTGGGTTACTCAAATAAATAATAAATAATATTATCATGGCCTGTGTGCCACGTTTTATTTGGGATTAGTTAAACCTTATCTCTAAATGAATAGACTCAAAAATAATTATCTGCCAAATTTCTTACATTTCCAAGATAGAAGAGAAAACAAATCCAACAAAGAAGGTAGTTGCGTACCATTATTCCTTCGATTGAACTACATTTTTTATTTTAAAAGCTTACTTGAAGAATATACCGTTAATAAATAGCATTTAATTTCAAATTCAAAGGATAAATGCCTTTAATGTAGTCACAACTCTATGAAGGGTTATTTCACACTTCCATGTTTTATGTAAGGCCTATAAATCCACTAGACTGCAGAATCTTGCTTAATTTCGAATTCACAAACCTACATTGTAGATAACAAAGATATATATTTTGTCGATTATCGGAAAGATATCACTGTACTTTCATACTAGCCTCTTAATAATTAGTAATCCAATAGATAAGTGTGAGCATTTATTATCCTGTTTGAACTTTGCTATCCAGAAAACTGTTTGGAAACCTTGTTCAAAAGTCTATCTTTGAAGATAGACATGGTCACATAATGTTTGTGCAAATATGGGAATACACATTGAGTCTCTCACATTGATAAGATTGCATCCTTTAAATTCAATAATTAATTTAGGTGACTGAATCATCAATGACTCTGGTCATAAACCGCTATGAGACCATCAAGATAAATATAAACAGCTTTAGGTATTACAATTATAGTAGGAAATAGGAGCGGAATACTGCTGTAATACTGAGTTTGTTTTTTTTTTACTCATTAATGTGTGTGTGTTCATTTGAATAATATTTACTTCAACACCAATACACCGAAACCTCCTGCAATGATGATGTGCAAATCATAATGGAAATGAAGTTATAAACACATATATGAAGAAGTAATAACAGAGTAAAACTTTGGATATATCTCCATAATCATGTTCAGAATATACTGTTTCTATAAGAACTGAAAATTTAAGCAAAAATCTAAAAATATAAAAATAATATTTACTCCAATATCAATACCCCAATAACTCGTAACAATGATGATGTATCATTATAATGAAAATGAAGTTATAAACACTTATATGGAGAAGTGAAAACAAAGGAAAATTGTGGAAATAGCTTCAAATCTCCAAAACTCCAAAAATTCAATTTCTATAAAAACAAAATATTTGAGCAAAATTTCAAAAGCCGTAAGGGAATTGTAAATTTTATAATGTCTCCATCTGTGCTCAACGCAGTGACACTAATCTTGAAGGGGTTTAGCTTAAATATTTAATATTTATTAGTAATAACACTTTCTGAATTATCTTCGAAATCTTCAATCAGATAAAAGGTAAATGTTGTTTATAATTTAACTTTTGAAATATTCTTTGTTATGGTTATATATATAATGATAAAATAGCGTTATTCTTCCTAAATAAATATATTTTTCTAGAATATATTACTATCCAAACATATAGGTGTGGCAAAAGAAGCACCTCTTACTTTAAAAATCGGTAATACAATGAATTCATAAAGGGAGATGTGCTTATTTTGCTACATTAATACCATACACACAAAATACACGTACTTGAAGGCAAAAGCATGTCGCCAACCACCTAATAAAATATTGAACTTCAAAATAAAATAATATTTGAAAACGTCAAAGACAGAACATTTATTTTGTAAGTATATTTTGATAGAAATCCGTTTATTTATTCATATTACAAAGTTATTTGAATATTCAATTTCAAGTCTGCATAGGAAAAATAACACAGTATATGGAAAATCAACACAATAAAATATATAATATATTTAAAAGTAAATTATTAAGAATAAATATTTATATATTTTTTCTATCGTTTATTTTAATTCTTATTTTTGAAACCTTTACATTCAACTGAAATTATTTTCTATTATGAACATGAGATAAGTTTTAAGAAGTTTGATGGAAGATATTTGACAGCTAACTATGATCTCTATATATAATTTTCTTTTAAATATCCCTAGTACACGTGGTACAGGCCATGATAATCATGGTGGGTAGAGGTTGACGACTGCTTAAGTGCCTCACATGTCTACACACGTGAATGGCAGTCCGAATTTTGCACTCACAAATGCATCAGAGCCCCGTTTAGTTACTTTCACTCGCTGGTGGGGTTGGACTTTTGAAAGAATCGGGGACCATTGGAACATTTTTTTTTTATCAGAAAAAGATTTTCCAAGGCGGGATTCGATCCGGGTTGTATCGGTGTAAAACCAACTGTTTAGACCATCCTTCCATCGACCCCATATGTAATTTTAGTAATATTCAGTGGGACGAAAAATAATTTTCTTACATATTTTATACGTAGATGGAAGTTCTCTATAATATTTCGTAACCCAAAAATAAATAAGAAATTTCTCTCCATATTCTCTTACAAAATTTTATACTTTAAACAGCTTTTAAAAAAATAGTTGATTAAAAGAAAACTTTACAGAGTTTCTGTCTCAAGGGAGATGGGTTTAATTTTCAATTGAATCTCATGTATAATCCCAGAAGACCTTCTCATATTCGTTTGACGAAAAATATTCATGGAATAGTTTATTTGAAATATATCTATATAGTTAAAAATTTAATTAAATTTATTCGTTTATATATGGATTTTTAAACTATTTTTTAATAACTATTTATTATTTTTATCAATATACACTTGTATATTAGATAATAAAAAGGCATATATGTAATTTAATAAAAGATTTATTTGCCAATATTTCGTTTGGCAAATAAATATTTTATTAAATCCAATATATGCCTTTTATTATCTAATGAATTGAATATGGATGGCTCTATTTTCAAAACACTTGTATATATTTTACTCCTTTTATATTATAACTCACAATATATATCTTTTAGCGTCTTACTTCACTTTTATGTAAATTTTGCTTGATTAATTTGATGTTTATTTTTCTAATTATTGTGATTGTCAAGGCTTAACTGGCCGTGTCCTTATTGTTAACGGAAGCGCATTATTCGATGCGAATATTTATATTTAATTCTACTGTCCTATAAGCTCATGTCCACGGTTTCTGAGATTCTACTCTTCAGTGCTGCGTATATAAGCAGAACCGTCCAATACTACATTATTAGAGCTTTAAGAAGCGGTCTGGTAGATTAAATTGGCGAAACCGCTGAGAGGGTTCGCCACTGATGAGCCAAGCCCTCTCAATATATATTTTCCAGCGCAGTAAGGACAGTAGAAGATTTTATTATGTATAAAAGAAACATTCGCGCTTAAATTCTTTCATTTGATATGTATAGATGGCGCGTTATTGCTTGTATCAATTCATACCTAATATTTGAAATTTCAAATTTGATATATATTTTTTCTAATTTGAATATTCATAATTTTGGAAAAACAACCTTAATACTAGATAAGATCGGCTCAATTTAAACCTTATACGATTAAATTTATTGAACGATAAATAATTGTAATTAAAATTATTTTAGGTTACTTAAGCAATTCAATGTTAAAAAAAAATGCCTTTTTCATGAAATTACATTCTACAATTTAACAAACAGTTTTGCAATTATTTGAATATTGAGAGCATTAATATATTATGAATAACATATTTCATAATAAAAAAATTCTGTTACATCGATAAAACATTTTAATAACATTTTTCACATTTTTACATCTGATAAAAAATAATTAGGTTAATTCTTGAAAATGTATCAATAAAAAAAACCTTTAAGCGAAATTATCATACGTTACCTTTTCTCAAAATGATTTTGAACTGCCATTGATTCATTTTTATTTGTATAAAATCAAGAATATATATGCCATATTAATAAGAATACAATTTGAAGTTAAATTTAGGCACATGAAATAAAGTAAAACTACTGAAACACAAATATTTTGAAGAAGTATTACCCCCAACAAATAACATTTTTATATAATAAAAGAGGGTCGGTAAACGAGGGATTTAAACCGTTGGTTTCCGGGCTATACGACCTCGGATAGAACTCACATTGAGCACTTTATATAATTATAAATTCTTCAACTCCGCCTTTGCCGGTTCCGAGCCCGGATGTAAAAGGAGGAGGGGGAGCAGTAACAAGCTCACTAAAAAACCTGGGCTCAGCTGGCCCGGCTGATAGTACCCTGTAAGGGCTCCTAATCCAGGGATACAGGATGAGCAGCGTTTGTACTCCATGTTAGGAGCAGCTGCACATGGCGTCTGTTCCTCATGTCAGAGGCGGCCATTTCTTTTGGAGCTAAGTCAGCCTGCCACTGAGTAGTGCTCCCAGTCTAAATGACAAAGGTAGACGCATTCTACCTCACCCAGTCATGATGGTTGTCAAACAGACACCATCAAGGGTCACAACTTGATACCCTAATATGATTGAGTGGAGATAAGGAAGAAGAAGAAAAAGAGAAGAAATTCTTCAATGTCCCCCGATTCTTGCAAAACTCACCACCATGAGCCAGTGCAAATAACCAAACGGGACTATAGCACGCTTTTAAGTCCACAAGTCGAACTGCTTTTAACATGTGTAGAAATGTAGTACACTTACAGTAAAAAAAGTCGCTAACTTCTACCCAACATTATTATCATGACCAATACCACGCGCTTATACTAGATATAATAATAAAACTATAATGAAATAAATATTCTGGTAATTCAAAAATTCACGTTGTTTATGGTAAATAACCATTAATCAGAATAAATATTCAACGCACGTTTTATTTTTATTCTCGTAAATGATCGTATAACCTTTTTTCAAATGACTTTTTAAGAAAAACTAACCACTTGCAACTTTTGAGATTATAGCCCTGTTCAGAGAGATATAGAATACAAGGTTTTCCAAATAATTCATAAACACTTAAAAAAATTGAAATCCCAATATTATTTGCCGTTATGTATAATGTCTTTGTACAAGGTATGTCCCATAAGTTCCCGGACTGGTTCCATAAAAAAAATAAATAAATGAAAAATGTAAATAAATTTGACTGTTTATTATAGAAAAAAAATATAGGGCAACACGGTGGTACCAATATCGAGGCGGTACATTAGCGCGCGCCAAGGTCATTCTAATTTATTTAAAGGTCACACCTAGCGCTGCGGCGATTTTACGATGGAACAAAAATTGAAGCAGAGGATTTGCATAGAATTTTGTGTGAAACTTCAAATATCTGCAACCGAAACTTTTGAAATGCTTAATAAAGTATTCCCCAATGACTCTCCAAAGAGAACAACTGTTTTTGAATGGCATTCTAGATTTAAAGCTGGCAGAATTTCCATTGAAGATGAACCTCGGCAAGGACGCCCAAAATGTGCAAAAAATCACCGATTTGATAAAAGAAAATCCTCGAACCACTTTGCTGGAGCTAGAGCAAGACACAGGCATCTCTAAAACAACGATTGGAAGGATCGTAACCAAAGATTTGAAGCTCAAAAAGACTCCTGCAAAATTCATCCCAAGATTCCTCACTAATGAGCAAAAACTGTGTCGGCTTGCAACCTGTGAGAACATGTTGGAAATGACAAGAACGGATCCGGAATGGAAAGACAAGATAATCACAGGCGACGAGACATGGGTCCATGACTATGACCCTGAAACCAAGCGTCAATATGCCGAGTGGGGAGGTCAGGGTGAGCCTAGACCAAAAAAATCCAGGATATTGAAATCCAGAAACAAGGTGTTGCTGGTCGCATTTTTTGGAAAACAAGGGCATTGTTCATCACGAGTATCTTCCTGCAGGCCAAACGGTTATTAAGGAAATGTATTTGGACATTCTTCGCCATCTAAGGGAAGCGATTCGAAAAAAAAAAATGCCAGAAAAATGGCCTAATGGTGACTGGATCCTACACCATAACAATGCCCGCCCTCACACAGCGCACTTGGTGACGAGTTCTTTTGGCTAAAAACGGGACAGAAATCCTACCTCAACCACCCTATTCCCCAGACATCGCACCAAATGACTTTTTCCTGTTCCCCAAACTTAAAGCAGTTCTAAAAGGAAGACATTTTGACACCAGGGATGACATAATAGAAAAATCGCTGTTGGCATTGAAGAGCATTCCAAAAGAGCTCTATAAAAACTGTTTCGACAATTTGGGGAAACGATGGCGCTGGTGCGTTGAAGCAAGGGGGGATTACTTTAAAAAGTTTTAATAATTTTTTAAAAAAATATCTTACCTTTTTTTTATGGACCCAGTCCGGGAACTTATGGGACATACCTTGTATTATGTAAAAAGCAATTATATTATGTATTATTATGTATTTGCCGTAATAATATTATTCGCCAAGTAATAAGAAAAAAAAACGTTTTAAGAAAAACACGAAATTTTGGGACAAACTTGTATACATCAATCTTTCACCAAAATAGGTCATTGTGGTGTTATTTTTAATCTACGAAAATAATATTATAGGGATATTAGAGAGAATTCTAAAGGGGTACTGTATGGGTATATAATAACAAGTTATCACATGAATATACCGTTGAATGTTACTGTAACACTCTATTATGAAATACATAATATCAAATACATGAAATGTATTATAAACTATCCGAATCAGACAGAATTCACATATAAATTTTTGAAATCATAAATTAACTAGATGTTCATTATCTAACGTCAATAATGGGAATTTAGTTTTAAAAATTATATATATATATATATATTTATAGAAGGAATTTTTTCCGGGAGGATATTGATTTAAAGAGACAAAGGTCGCCTCTCCCGTCAAAATAGACGTCAAAACTAGACGACATCAATTGACCGTCACCGCATACTAGCGGTCTCGGGTCGGTGACAAAGCCACAACACCAGCTTTGGCAAACTGAAAAGCGTCCACCTAGAGACCATGGTTTCGGGCTAATGGCCCTCGTCAGTCTAGGGCGGACTTTATTCCATGAGATCCACACGGGATCTAATGGAATCTTGACAATCTGCCAAAGAGGTGTTTAGCTGGCAAAGTGGCTGGGCCAAATCTATGGCTAGAATATAGATGGAAATTTTGCCGGGAGGATATTGATTTAAAGAGACAAGGGTCACCTCTCCCGTCAAAACTAGACGCCATCTACTGGAGAGGCGACCTTTGTCTCTTTAAATATATATTTATATATGTTGAAAATCTAGCAATTCATTTTAAATACTTTGAATGATTTACGCTTATTTTGGATCAATTTTTTTAATATAACTTCCAATATTTCGATGAGGCTTTTCGCCTATCTTCCTCGTGGATTCTAACCCTGTAAACAAATCACCCACACGATGCACGAATGGCGAAGTCTTGAATAAAGCAGATTGGTGTGGCCAAACTGTTCAATAAATATATGATTACTACTCAAATTTTATATTATTAAAATACTATTGTATATTTATTCAATAATTACTGTTTTATCTGTAGGTATGATTGGGGTATATACAAAGGTTTTCTCTATATTTAGTTACAAAACACATGAAAATAAATAATATATTTCATAAAGTTGAATTTGGCTCTTAATATTTATTTTATTAGTTTTGTTGTTGTCTTTAGAATTTTATATAATTTATCAATTTTTATATAAAAATATTTTGCGTATGTATAGCGTATATATATATATGTGTAATGACGAATTTATTCTTATTCTTCGAATTTTCTTTGAATTTTTTAAAGGTGATTATATAACCCAAGATATATAATAATAATATAAAGATATATATAATCACATAAATAAAATGTTTTATAAATATTGTCGGATTCAGACAGAAGTTACACATACTTTTTATCATAAATATACTTGATGCGCCTTTTCCAGCACCAATAATGGAAATTTTGTATTTAAAAAAAGGAATATTTTAATAGTTTTTCCATATCCGATATTTTATTGAAATCCATTTTCAGATGCGGCAATAAATGGAGTTTTAGAGTCATTTTAGGTCCGTGAAAGTTAAATAGATATGATGATAAATCTGATGGAATACTGGAATTTTGTACAGATGGAATATTTTTGAAGTTTTATATATTTTTCTATATTATTTCTATGTTTTTGTTTGTGTGAGAATAACAAATACTATATTTTTACTTCAAATAAAAGATTATATTTATAAAAAAGATTTACTGGCCGATGTGTCTTTTATTCGAAGAAATATGAATGCCGGCCAGGCAGCCTCTATCATTACAATAAATACTATATTTGTTTATAAACTTGATGAAAAATTAGAATAAAATTTGCCATCATATAATTATTTTCAAACACATATCGATAAATTATGCGGGTCGGTTGAAGGATGGTCTAAACTGTTGATTTTCGACCGCTACGACCCGGGTTCGATACCCGCATTTGGCACTTTTTTTCTGATCAAAAAAAAAATTATCCAATGGCCCCCCGATTCTTGCAAAATTCCAACCCCACCAGCCAATGCAAGTAACCAAACGGGGCTCTGGAAAATTTGTAAGTGCAAAGCCAAACTGCTTTTCCCATGTGTATACATGTGGTGCACTTACAGTAAAGCAGTTACCTACCTCTACCCACCATGATTATCATGGCCTGTACCATGTGTACTAGGAATAACAAAATATAATGAATCCTATAAAATTCTAAAGACGTCAACAAAAAAAATAAAATAAAATTAATAGTCAAATTTAACGTTTTAAAATAAATAATTTCTTTTTCATATTTTTTCCTAATGAATATAAAGACAACCGTTGTGAGTTTTAGCATAGTATTGGTAACTTTTATTAACTATCTTGGGTGTAATAATGCATATTAGAAAAATTCACCGAAAACTAACTTTTTTTTGGCCTTTTATATAAATGAAACTTAATAGTAAATTTTTATATCTCAAATTACATACTATCAAATTCAATTTTTATTATTACACTGTTTAAAATTCCTCCTACAGTAATTATTATAAACAAAAATAATGGTAAAATACTTAACTAAATTATAATATTGATATACACACATTATAACAAAACTTGAGAAATTTGAATTCTAAACATGTATATCGGGATTCAGACAATAACTCTGAAAGATATTTGATACATATTGACCTTTATTGAAGACATACGAAATAACCAAGCCTGAAAAAATTGCCTCTGTCTAAAAAAAGGGAAACGACTACATCAAAGACTTTCCATACCCAAAGTTTTGTTCATGGGCGTATTTTGAACGATTAAGTATTTATCATCAAATATTGAATGAATGAGTAAATAAATAATTAGGGATATATTTTCTCTGTTAATAATACGCATATTCAAACACATATAGATATTTATAAATACAATTTTCATCTATCGATACAATCTTTTGAAAACAAATAAATTTACTGGTAATGTGTTTACTTTTAGTTTTTTAAGAATCACATTGCTAGTAAATTTAATTGTTACAAACATATTGGTATCTTAACCTGAGGATATCATTTTTATATATATAGATATTAAGCAAATATGGCCTTAAATACTAATTTTTTTATTTCTCGGGAAGCCTCTAGGACCATATTTCTGGTCGTAAAGGTACAGTCTGCACCACGCTGAAGAGGGCCAACAGCCCGAAACGCGTACGTAGTAGGATATTCTTGATTTATCAAGAAAATGGGTTGGCTAAACATTACGGTACAATGATTTTTTATTTAAAGAAGTATTATAATCAAATTTTACCCACTTTTAAATAGATGTTGAGGTCATTAATATTGATTTAACAAATTTAGCTTAACGGCTCGATATCTTGTTTTTTTCTCAATCTCTAATTACCCTTCATCATATATAGATTTTTAATTTAGGGGACAGAGAGATATATAAATATAGATTCAACTTTTAACGTTGATGTCTATCGACATTTTTAAGCGTTTATTTATGAAAATGTTGTTACTAACATATAGCTATATTTATAAATTAATGGTTTTATTATTAAAAACTAATCTATAAATATCTAATCTTTAGGTAATTTTACAGATTTCAGGGTGATAAAACACTCATATAATGTAAATCATATTTTTTATTCATGTCATATCTCTATAAATTGTCTCCCTGGGAGGGAGCAAATTCTCAGGGAGCTCTCGCCAGAAAACAAGATCATTCTGTGCCAATACCTCAACATGGCCATTGAACATATTGGGGACAACAACTCCATTATGGCCAAGCGCCTATCTGGACTTAGGGCGGCTTGTAGCCCTTGATGTAATCTAGACGTCCCTCGGGGAAGGCCTCGATTCTGATGTCATATATATGTTTAATTATAATCTCAAGAGAAGGAATCGCCTGACATCATCTTGAAGAAGGAATCAAAGTTTACGGCGACTAGTTTCTTATATTAATGCTGTAAATTCGGAAAGCTTTCGGACTTTGACCTCCTTCGACAGGCAGACAATAATAATCTATAAACAATCGTCTATGCCAAGGATACGTTGATCCATCATGGCCTAAGAAGACCACCATCTGAATATGACTACTAAGCGCCATTGAGGAATGACAGTTACTTAGATCTCCAATGAGCACCCAGATGCCTCTAAACGACATCTCAATAAGATTCTTCCAATCGAAGGCTCCAGCTGGGTGCTCATTTTCTTAGACAACCAATGGTATGGATCCCCATCCCTCCCACAGCAAAGCTCTTTTCCAAGAATCTAACCTGAAGCTATGATTCATGGGCTCATATTGTCTTTATCTTTTTTTTTTTGTCTGGACATTGATTCTCGACAGTGTTTATATGAAAAGAGCCTGGAAATCGTTTCCATCCCATATAAGAAAAATATACTGTTATTTTGAGAAGGATATCTCATGGTATAAACTGGCTTTATTTCTAAATGACTTCATCTTCAACATTTATGAGGAAAACAGGTTGAATATTCAAAGATACAGGAACGATATTCTTGATCCTTTCGCTCTATAGCTTTCATAGATGTCATTGGTTGCAAATTTACTTTATATATGGTAATTCTGGTCCACATATATGGTAGTGATAAATCAATGATTTCTTCTTGAGTGCAAATAGCAGATGGTGGATTTGCCAACAAGATATTTTGACAATAATTACATAGAACATGTCTCGGATGACTTGGAGCGAAGCATTGAAACATAATAGTCTTCTTAAAGCCCTCCTCTAACCGAAAAATTATCATTTAAAGAATTTCGATTCATATCCAATGCCAATATATCTTCAAAAGCCTGTTCATCAGCAAAAAAGCGCTTATTATAGCGATATAAAACTGTTTTAGGTGATCATATTTCCAGATGATTATTAATTCTCTTGGAGATATTCTGCCTATTTTCATTTTTATAAATTGAATTTTCATCCTAAAATCCATAGGTATAAATTAATTAATCAAAGAATAAATTACTTATAAAAAAATTTCATAAATGCAATAAGAGAGTTAAGGAAAAAATCTAAATTTTGTATTTCTTTAAACACTTTGTATATTTGTGAAAAGAAACAAACGCGTCTCAATGTCTACATTCGTTATATATACATGTAGATGGCGCTTATTTGCTTTGTATTAATATATTGGTGTGTTAGTAAGAATAATAAAATTATTGTGTAAAAATATATTAAAATACAAAGAGGGAGAAAAGAGATCTTGGAAGCTATTGTTCTTACACCTCAGAATGATGACGAAACATCGAGGGGTCGACCTTTCATATTAAATCTTACTTTTCCTTATTACTATTAATTGTATATAGTTGCGGAACTACTGGTTTCCTGTGCTGCTCTTTTTCTGTTATTGCACCTTGTACGGAGAATCTGTATAAGACTAATGTCTTAATAAAGGCTTTGTGTGTGTCTGTGTGTGTGTATTAAAATACAAATATTTGAGATATTTCAAATTAAGAATAATGTGCAACAATAATATTTGAGCAATAAATAAAAGAAAAAGTGTGTTATTTTCGATGATAATTCGATGCAATTTTTAGAAATGTGTGATAACATTATTTATGTATTGTTGGTACACCATTATTCGAACATTCAATTAGTTTTAATGGCAAAGTTACTGGAAGTTTTAAACCCAAACGAGTGTTCTTTAAGCCTATTACACAGCTGAACGAGCTAATAAGTCAAGTCCAAAGTCAAAAGTTTAAAAGAACAGCCCACCCACTCCTAGAATCAGACTAAATCAGTTCACAATTCTTGTAAAATCGACAACCATTTAAAGAATCCAAACTTTTTATTCGATAAACTATTCAAAATGTAATCTGAAATAATTAGATATCTCAGTTAAGATAACATTTTGAAAAACTGTTTGAGAAATTTGAATGATTTGTAATTGATAATTTGCAAATAATAAAAATGCATATGAGGCTCTATATTTATATATCTAATACAAGTTGTGCATTAAAACCTTTCAACTCAATAAATTTATAAATGGAAAAATATATCAGTAAGAATATATATAAAAATTAATCAAAATATATGCAATAAATTCTTTAATGTTAAACTAGAAAATATAATATATAAATATGATTCATATATATTAATCCTTTAAAAGAAATTGGCAAAATAGGTAAAGAATGAACTATATAAACAATATTTTCAGAAATATCTATGAGTTTAAAATTGACATTTACAATTTTCGCTAATGGGTTTATTTCGCATAGTTTTTTTTACTTACCTTGATTCAATATATGATCTATCTTAATGAAACTTTAATAGGAAAGTGAATTATTCAGAAACACACGAGGGTTGAGGGTTTTGGTAATGGAGCAGCTTTTTTATTTAAAAGATAATTAAGTAACTTTCTTGCAAGCTATACTACATCTCAAAACATTAGAATCCAAATCAGTTCCTTTCTTCAGCATTAACTATTTCTTTCTGTGATTTCATATTAGTTTAGAGGAAATAACTTCCATAGTTTCTAGCCGAGAATATGAAAATTTTAAAAGTTATGGAATTCATTGGCATATCCCCTTTTATTTATATAGAAATAATGTGCCATCTATATATGATAAATAAAACTATAAAAAAACAATCTTTTTACAAATTTTACAAACAAAATAAACTGTCCTTATTATTGGATTGAAAGGGTTCAGCACTGCTGAAATAGAAGTGAAATATGAAAGTAGAAGGTTTATTTAAAGAAATTCAATATTTTTATCACGAATGTGTTTCTCTCAGTCGTAAATCAAACTTCTACTGTCCTTAATGCGATGAAAAATATTGGAAGGGCTTGGCTCATTAGTAATAAACCCTATCAACGGTTTCAACAATTATATCTACCACACCGCTTTCCAGAGCTCTAATACTGTATTGGGCGATTCTGCTTATTTATTATACTCTGAAGGTTGGAATCTTAGAAATGATATTCAAACAACTAATGGACAAAGTCCATATGAAAGTAGAATTATATATAAATATTTACATCGAGGAATGTTCTTCTGCATTCAATAAGAATCAGACTAGATAGTAATTAATACTTTTTAATGCTTTCATTTCTTATATATATAGCGCGGTTTTAAATTATAATTAATAATTTATTATGATGCACTAGCGCTACATCTATTATAAAAATTAGAAACTATTTTAGACGCATAAGATTCTTTTTGAAATTGAACAATTTCTACAGCCCTTACTGCAATGGAAAAATTAATGGGGGAGCCTGGCACATCAAAAAAGTGTATCACTATAGAAGGAAGATCGAAAAATGAAATATAAAAGCGGTATGGTAGATTAAACTGACGAAACCGCTGGGAGGGTTCACCACTGATGAGCCAGGCCCTCCCATTTATTTTTCCATTGCAGTAAGGGCAGTAGAAATTGTTTAATTTCAAAATGAATATTACGCGTTTTAATTAGTTACTAATTTTCATAATAATTTATTATGTAAAAGGAAAATTCGTGCTTTATATGATACTTCTTATATCCCTTTTTACCGAATTATTTTAAAACAATAGTTGACCTATATGGATAAATCACACGTTATAGAGATAAGACTGGAAGATGAGTTACCCCGAAATATGTTTATTACGCATTATATACCCTGGAAAATCTTGATTCTCTGCCTAGTAAAAAAAGAGTTTGAATATATCAATATAAACACTAATAGATATAGTTAGTAAATCAGTTCTCTCTGAGAAAATAAAAAAATAATCATATTCCTTTATTAAACAGGATTTTTAAACTTAGGTATAAGAAATTGAATTATCTTTACAACCAATGGAAAAAAAACTTGGATAAATATTGTGACTTTATATTTCACGTTTATCACATTTATACTTTGAATATTCATTTAGAAATAAAAAGCATAGGGCGCCTCTCCCGTCAAAACCTGAGGCCATCATTGACCGTCGCCGCAAACTAGCGGCCTGAGGTCGGTGACAAAGCCACAACACCAGCTTTGGCAAATTGAGAAGCGTCCACCTAGAGACCATGGTTTCGGGCTAATGGCCCTCATCAGTTTAGGGCGGACTTTATTCTATGAGATCCACACGGGATCTAAATAATCTTCACAATTTACCAAAGAGGTGTTTTGCTGGCAAGGTGGCTGGGCCAAATCTATGGCTAGAATATAGATGGAAATTTGCCGGAAGGAAATCAATCCTAAGAAGCATAGGGCGCTTCTCATGTCAAAATAAACGTCAAAACCTGACGCCATCTATTGACTGTCGCCGCAAACTAGCGGCCTCAGGTCGGTGACAAAGCGACAGGTTTTGACGTTTATTTTGACGGGAGAGGCGCCCTATGCTTCTATGGATCAATTTCTTCCCGGCAACTTTTCCATCTATATTTAGAAATATATATTTCAGGTATTTTTGGTTTGAGACTATGCAATTTTGATAAATATATTTACATATAGGTCTTACTCCTATATGTTTATTATATACAATTTATTTCCAGATAAATATCTGAATATCAGTTTATATTAAGCGAAAATGAAAATGTAATATATCAAATATATAAACTGAATATATCACTAGATATGTGAAAAAATAAAGGATATAGGATATTATTAGGTTATTATTTATCAATTTATATTTTCTCTAATATAGAAATATTTATTTTCTCATAATATAAAAATTAAACACTCGATAGACAAAGCTTAAAGAAGTTTTACTTTCCAGTATGTATATCTTGATTCAGACAATGACTCTGAAAGATATTTGATACACGGTGATCTTTATTGAAGACACAAGATAACCAAAGTGTGAATAATATTGCCTGTGTCTCCTTAAAAACAGTCGAGAGAAAACATCAAAGGCTTTCAAATTTCTTTAGCTTTGTCTATGAGTGTATAATAAAAAACATTTTCTATTAAAATTATTAATATTTCTGAAGAAATCAAAATATGTTTTTTTTTCTTATTCCTAGTACATGTGGTACACACCTTGATAATCATGGTGGGTAGAAGTTGGCGACTGCTTTTACTGTAAGTGCACCATATGTCTACATGTAAAAAGCAGTTCGACTTTGCACTTACAAATGTGCCAGAGCTCCGGTTGTTTACTTGCACTCATCGTGGGATTGGACTTTTGCAAGAATTGGGTCTATTGGAGAATTTTTAAATCAGAAAAAAAAGTACCCAAAGCGTGATATGAGTAGTAGCAGTCGAAAACCAACGTTTTAGACTATCCTTCTACCGATTCCCTTCCAATATATGTGAAATAATGAAAGCAATATCTGAAATATTCAAATATTTGGAGAAATTATATAAACCAATATTGTTAATTTGATTATTAAACCGTTGATTATCACGGCCATTTTACGAGTTCGAATCCCACACTGTGCACCTTTTTCTTAAGAAATAATTGCCTCAATGTGGTTCCCGAATTTTGTAAAAGTTCAATCCCTACCAATGGGTGTAATCAAACTCTGAAGCCATTGTAAGCGCGAAGGTCGAGGTCAGGTTCTTACAGAAATAAATAGTCGCTAACTACCTAATTTGATTATAATTACCTGTATCAGTTGTACATTATATGTATCAATATTAAGTAATATCTAGTTATTTTTAAAAATTTAAATCTATATACACATAAATATATTATTAATTATTATAATAGTACACTATCCAGTTAAATATTTTAAAATTATATATCCAATAATATTTTCAATATTTAAACATATTTAATGTAATAACTTATATAATTAAAATTCAATTTACATAAATTTAAATTTTAAAATAATATCGCTAATGATAATTACAAAAATTTAATGGGTAAATTATATTATAAAAAAATGTTTTTTTATCAAACGACCTAAAATTGGTAATTATTATTGGATTTCTCTGGATATATATGTATATCGCTTTATTGATTATGGAAATGGCCATTTTCAGGTAGGGTTTGAGTTTTAAATGTAACTGAGTCGTCAATTACACTGGTCAACAAAATATTTGCCCAAAAGAACCTGATGGTGTTTCTAGTGTTTCATATATAAATTCCAGAAGAATTATAGAACTTCGAAAGACACTCGAACTAATTTCGTAATATTTGACATATTAGCCAACTATAATATACACTATGAGGTATTAGCTTCATACAGATCATGTGTGATATTTGGTGAAAAAAGTTAAAGAACTCTTTTCTGTATAGATTTCTAGATTGAAGCAATTAAAATAACACTAATAACAATTATTAAAACCAAACGATATCAAGTTGCTCTCCAGAAGACCATTTGGTTCGATATTTGATTATGAAGACTATGAGCTTTACCAGAGGATTATAAAAGGGGAAAACAATGTTGATCGATCTCTCGCTCAAGAACTCCGCTAGAACTTCTAATAAAACGGAATACATTTTAACCACATTGACTAAGAATTCCAAGCATAAACATCAATCATCATGATGACCAAGTAATTATATGGCATGTAGCTAGCAAGCTCTTCATATCATTAGAAGGATGAATCTCTTCATTTCATAAACTATTCTTAAACCTTATGATTGATGACAATGCATGCAACTATTAAGACTGCACTACTATTTTAAAATAATTACACTGGTCAACAGCATTTTCGCCCAAGAGAAACTGATGGTGTTCATAGTGTAACTTTACATGCGGAACTCAAAAATCTAATCAGAAATTTTCCATCACCCATGGTTTTTACGTGACAGCCTTTTTTTTTTTGTTATTGGGATAAATACAGCAAAAAATGCAAAAAATATTACATAAGCATTTTTGAATAAACCTTATTACATTACACTGGTTTATCAAAAATTATTTTTTTTTTGTCCCGAAACAGCATCTTATCTAAATTTAACTCTTTGTGCTGATTCCAAATATGACATTAGTGTTTTTCTATCACGCAAGATTTTTGAGATACGCCTACTTTAAATTTGGAAATGTTTTTAATATATAGGCCTATATGAACGAAATATATTTATTTTATTGAGAAGTAGTGACAGTGGATTTTCTTTCATACTTTGCTTGTGGTATATCCCTCTTGAGTGTCCAGCAGTAGTCAGCAAGCATACCGGGACTTCATTTACCTCGGTACCGCTTCTCCATGCTTGATATATCTTGATGAAACCTCTCACCATGCTCATCGCTAACTACACCAAGATTGTCTTGAAAGAAATTCAGATTTGAATGCAGGAAATGGAACTTGAGAGACATGTTACATCCCAGTGCCTTGTAGAAAAGCAACAGATCATTAACTATGTCTCGGTAATTTTCAACCTTGACACTTCCTAAGAAGTTCTTGCAAACGTTTCTAAAGGAATTCCATGCTGCTACTTCAACTTCATTCAATTTTTTTGAAAATTTCCATCCTGCAGCAATTCTCGAATCTGAGGTCAAACGAAAATGCCTTCTTTAATTTTCGCATCACTTATGCTAGAACATTTTTGTTTTGGGTAGGTAAATCCACTGGCATTTCGATCCATTGTCTTGACAAAGTTCTTTATTATTCCCAGTTTAATATGTAATGGTGGTAGGTAAATATTTTCTGAATCGATCAGGGGAGGATTTACAATATTTTTATGTCCTGGAGTAAAAATATCACGGTTTGGCCAGCTTTTTTTAATGTAATGCCTTTCCCTATCTCTGCTATCCCACTCACAAAGAAAACAACATAATTTTGTATATCCAAGCTGTAATCAACGCAAGAGAGCAATGGTTTTCAAATCGCTGCATATTTTCCAACCGTATCACCGTAATTCATATTCTATCTTTTCCAAAAGCAGTTTCATGTTTTGGTAAGTCTCTTCATGTTGGATGCATGTGCTATTGGCACTGATGGAAACTTATTTCCGTTGTGAAGGAGAACAGCCTTCAAACTAATTTTTGAAGAATCAACGAATAAACGCCACTCTTCTGTATCATGGTCATGACCAAGCGCTTCCATTAGACTAACAACATCATTGCAATATTTCAAATCATTCGCTTGTGAAAATAAGTGTTGAGATTTATCTTGACGCTTGCGAAAAAAGCATACTTTTGTGCTTTTAGGCAGCAGATTCCAGCCTTTTAACCTAGAGCCTAAAAGTTCAATCTGAATTTTGGATGAATCTAAATCACATACGAGGTCGTTAAAATCTCCTTGGGTTAACAAACGAGGTTCAGATGAAGCACCTGCTTCAAAATTTGTGTCATCCGACTGTTGCTCTCGTCTATCTGAATCATCGTAACTAAATATTACATTTTCAGGAGGCTGTGGCACGGGTAAAATATCACTATGAGGAACCGGTCTCATAGCAGAAGGCAAATCTGGATATTCAACTGTATGTCTTTATTTAGACGTGATACCTGTAGTCTTTGTCAAACAAAAATAACAGTCTGAAAAATGGTCTTTAGGTTCCCTCCATATTATTGGAACCGCAAAAGGCATATGACGTTCACCTTTAATCCACCCTGTAAGACGTCGAAAACAAACTTTCATAACAATGAGGAGGAGCCCAAGTCTTATCTTGGTCACCGACTTTACAACCAAATAAAGTTGATAGCACTTTTTGATGAGCGGTGTAAAGTTTCCCCTTTGAACTTTGAAAGATAATTCCCACAAATGTAACAGAAAATATCAGGAATATTAATGCAACGCCTCGGCATATTGACACAGTCTAGTGAACACGATTTATAAAAGCAAATCGATAGAGAAGAATGAACTGATCACTACAAATTTACCAGTCACTTCTGATGCAAATATATTAAACAAATCGTTAGATTCAATTCAAATATATATATTAAAACTGTTATTCAGCAAATAGCATTCCAGAGCTTGTCGTTATTTTTTAGTTGTAAGCAAAACAGATTGCATTATAAAATAAATATACAACAAAAACAACAAAAAGCCTTTATTGAGGACCTCTCGTCCTATATAGGATTCGCCAGTTTACAGAGTAATTGAAGAGAAGAGAACTAAGAATACAGAGAGAAACCTATATGTAGTGAGTATAGTATTTTCTACACACTGTGACTATATACAACTGCAGCAACAAGCCTTTTACTGGAATCAAAGTCCCATACAGGATTCGTCATTCTAATCCTGACATAGATTATTTGCATATAATTATTTACATTCAATTAGATTATGTATTTAGCCTCCTCTTCTCTTCAGCCGTCTTCCAGAATTTGAACAACGCAAAAGCTCCAGCTCTGTTTCTCACCACCTCATTCAACAGGAGCTCCAAAGAGAGTCCCTCAAGGCCTATTTCACTGAGGAGCACTTCTCGTTCGTCTTTCAGCCCCATACATGAGAGTATATGGTGGTGTAGCCCCGGCTCCATTCTTGTCCCGCAAATCTCGCATGTCCATCCATCTGTTTTAAATATTCTGGGGCGATCATCAGCAAAGAGCACCGAGAGGATTCTCAGTCCGGCCATACACCGTTTGACCCGGAGCGGGAAATCGCTGGACAGATAGTGTTCCGGTAACGGAGTTGAGCAGATGTTTTTATAGTGGGGGTAAAGTCTTGAATTTATTATTCTTGTGTGATCCTTTTTCAGAGACTGGTCTATTGCAGTCCTGATTATGTAGGGAATTTCTCTTTGTAATGTTCTATAGTCTGTGCAGCAATTCAGCCATTGAAATCCGGTGTTGTTTAAAATATTAACTATACTTCCCGTGAAACCTATATATTTTTTCGTTGCGTTTGAGATTTCCCACAGCTGTGACAAGCAGAGCAGCGGCAGTCTAGTTTCACCCATTCCCAGCATTCTCAACCAAAACTTTAAGGTAAGTTATAAAATAAATATATTTAATTACTAATTCAATAATTTGTTATTTAAATTAATATTTATGATTCTTAAAGAGCAAAATTCAATTAATAACAAATAAAAAAAAAGCTTTTGGCTCCACAAATCAACTCTTCTTTTCTGCATTATTACTGTATATACCAATTTATATAAAAAATGGTTATCCTGAAAGAACTATGGGTGATGCAAAACTTCTGATTTCATTTTTGAATTCAGCATGAAAGGTTACATTAAAATCAACATCAGTTTTTCTCCGGCAAAAAAAAAAGAATATTTTTTGTAGACCTGTGTTATTCATATCAACATTTTTTTACTACTTTACTTACAACATCTCAATGACTCTCTGTCTTCTTTTCAAAAAACCATTTAGCCACTCTTTACTTTCATACAAATTCTGAATGTTCAGGTATTTTAAAAACGTGGAGAGTTAAGTTCCTCGATACTCCAAACAACGAGATAAAGACAACGAAATTAAATAATCAAAATTGTAAAAAATATAATAAAATGTTTTAAAATGAGTGTGATGTTTGAATATGAATGATAAAGGGAAATAGCGACAAATATTGATATTCAACACAACATTATTATATTCAATAGTTTGAATAATTAAAGGCATTTATCAAGAAATCATTTTTAGTTACACTGTGAATATTCAAAATTATTTTAATTAATCATTAGACCCAAAGCATCAAGTTTCCTTTTAGGTAAAATTCTGTGGAATTGCCTATAGAAAAGAAACAAAATACTTTCTTATATTTCTAATATTAAAAAATTGAATTTATATTATTTGATGAATGCTATACAAATTTGTTAATTTCATTTTTAACTACAACTACACTTGTACTACTTGTATTTTTAAGAAAGAAGCTAAAGCGACATGAGTATGTTAATCTATATATATAAAATTGAATGTCTGTGTGTGTGTGTCTGTTTGTGTGTCCTCTATGGATTCAAAAACCATACATCCAATCGCCGTGAAATTTTGGGATATTATTAGGTGTATCTCCGGAAAGGTTTACGAAAAATAATTTCTTGAATATCTTTAATATCCTTAGAGTTATTTGCAGATTTGTAGCCTTAACTCGCAAGCAGCGCCATCTTGCAACGGAGATCTGCCCCTCCCCCCCCCCCCCCCCCCCGTCCGGCCGGCCAGTTGGTTGGACAGTCCAAGTTCCCACCGACCAATCAGAGGGATCAAGAGCCCCCTCCAACCCCCCCCCCCCGTCCGGCCGCCGGCCAATCAGAGTGATCAAGAGGTCCTGGCGCGCGGGGGGCGGGTGACCTCCGGAAACTACGTCCATCTTTCATAAACGACCATGCTTTTATTCAACTTATCGAGTATTTTTCAAGGGACCGGGAAAATATGTTCACTAGATAAAACGATGATTTTGTAATGTAGAAAATTAGGAAAGACAAAATTCAGGATGACACGGCACACAGGGACCGGGAAAAAATAATCACTTTATCGAGAGATTCACGACCATGACTTTATTCAACTTATCGAGTATTTTTCAAGGGACCGGGAAAATATGTTCACTAGATAAAACGATGATTTTGTAATGTAGAAAATTATGAAAGACAAAATTCAGGATGACACGGCACACAGGGACCGGGAAAAAATGTTCACTTTATCGAGAGATTCAAATTTACGAGTTTCAAATTATCAAAAAATATATTTTTTTTATAAGTTTATAGAGAATTGTTTTACCAAATGTTCGTTAGACAAACCTTTACTCGTGTAAAACCTCGGGCGAAGCCGGGTACGTCCGCTAGTTACGTATATTGTTACTCCGCTGCTGTGTGAAGAATGGACAAATGAACACGCAGGTTAGGTAACGATTTCTGTTAGACTCCACTTTATTTACCTTCGTGCATTATATATAGAGAACAAACAAGAAAGGAAGAATCATCTGACAATCGCCGTCAACAACATGGAGCATGACTTCACTGCTGACCAGATGGGCTTCTACCTTCCTGATTGGTCCGTCCATCCCCCGGCCCACAAGTAGTGAACAATATTACCCTCCTTCGGTCATTGTTGTAACAATAGGTCTATTGAGTAAAAATATCAGGCCTTTAGGGTAAAGTATATTTTCAAAAACCTTTTTATTCTTTAGCTCTTTATTATTATAACATGCTTTCTATTACACCCTTATTTCTATTATATTTTTATACTATGATTTCTCCTGTAGAAGGGCGTTCGTACCCGAAAGCTAGAAAATGAAAAAGTTTGATATGATACTTTTCCCTAATTTTTTTTTGCTTATCCTAGTACACGTGGTACTAGCCATGAAAATCATGGTGGGTAGTTAGCGACTGCTTTTACTGTAAGTGCACTAGATGTCTACACATGTGAAAGGCAGCTCGACTTTGCACTTACAAATGTGACAGAGCCCCGTTTGGTTACTTGCACTCGCTAGTGGAGTTGGACTTTTGCAAGAATCGGGGGGCCATTGAAGTAATGGTAGTAGAAATTGTTTATTTTCAAAAATAATCATGCGCGTCTAAAATAGTTTCGAATTTCGATAACAGATGGCGCGCTAATGCATCATAATACTGTTCCCTGTGGAGGTCTGATATATATTTACTCAATAATGTTACAAGGGATTGTTGTATTGAATATGTATATATATATATTTCACAGTTCTACAGGTAATAAAGTACATAACATATTCTATATGTTGATTTATAGGTTATATTCACAGTTTTCTCTTTCTCTCTCCATATTAAAGATGCTTAGAAAATGTAATAAACTCTTATATGAAAATTCGAAACTATTTTAGACGCGTTAGATTCTTTTTGAAATTAAACAATTTCTACTGCCCTTACTGCAATGGAAAAATTAATGGGAGGGCCTGGCTCATCAGTAGTGAATTCTCCCTGGGAGGCAGTAGAAATTGTTTAATTTGAAAAAGAATCTTACGCGTCTAAAATAGTTTCAAATTTTCATAACAGATGGCGCGCTAGTGCATCAAAATATAAAACTCTTATATGACGTTTATTAAATATAATAGAGAAGTTAAGGTTCTGTGAGGTTCTTTTATATAAACGGAGAGAAGAAGCTTCCGAAGAAGGATCTTTTATCTGAAGCTATGAAGCTGCTGTGTTCGTTTATAATTAGATAATTAGCGTTCACACACAGAACTTTATGTCCTGGATTATACTTAAAATATTTTCCTTTTCTACATTCATGGAAAAATCTCAAGGTAGTTTCACATTTCGATGTCGCCGGTTATCTATTTTTTTGAAGGAGACAGAGTCAATTTTATGTTCATTCTGAGTTATTCTCGTGTGTCTCTTCAATAAAAGTCACTGTGTATCAAATATCTTTCAGATTTATTGTGTCTGAATCCCGATATACATCTAAAAGGTGCAAATTTCCTCAATTTTGCCCAAGAGTATATATATGAGCTGAACAATTTAAATATTCTTACTATAATATTTTTCAGGCTAAAATGATGAACCTGATAGATGAATTCATCACTGAGAAGCCTAGACCGTCCCAACCTATTTTTGTACTGAGTGTCATAGAAATGATTATAAATAAATACAACCTTTTAAATTATTCATTTCTAAGAGGGGTGTGTCCCATAAGTCGGTGGCCCGACCTATAAAGAAAATGACTAATAAAATGATTATGATTTATTTTCAACATCATCCCCTTTAAGGTCTATAAAAAATTACATATCTTTATACAAGGCTTTAAGGTATTTATGGTAAAATTTGTTAGTTTCTAATATTTCGTTCTCATGGTCGGGCCACGGAATTATGGGACCCCCCACGTATAGTTTCATTTTGCCGATTTGAGATTTATCTTTAAATGGTGATGGAGAGTCACTATAAAAAAGCGTTTGAAAGAAATATTTTAAAAGGTTGTATTACATATATAACCATATTTATAAATCCATCTCGCAAATATTGGTTGTAATACGCAAATATAAGTTCTATGAGTAACATTTATATATTAATAAAACATAAATAAGTAAATATTTTCAATTACAATAATCATAAACAATTATAATAGTGGCTAATTATGTTAAATATATAATAATTAGTAATTTGGGTAAACCATAACGCTCACTCCGGTATCTCTAACCAAAGATTTAAGGTCAGCCATTAAGTAACAAAAGAGGCCATGATGTAATACCCATTGGTACAGCAGGGGGGCGTGGCTTATACCCAGGTTCCTATCCAATCACGGCCGACTCCAGCTGTGAACAACCATTTTCTTAATCCCCCGGGGATTTAATCAGGCCAAATTTTATAGACTTTAACTACCTCACTGAATGGCTTGCTACTGATTACTTACCCATAATATCAGCTATTAATAGCGCGTGTTAGGCAGAAATTCATAACAAAAGAGATGAAGTATACAAAATATCGTCGATTATATATATTGTAAAAAGGTTTTGAAAAATTAATAATATCAATATATCTGAATATGAATACTCATAGAAACATTTATTAGGAAAAAGTAGCGGTACATCGTAAAAAAAACTTTCTTTTTTTATTTTGATGAAGGTTTTACCTAATCGTGAAACTGTGGATTATGATTTCTTTGAAAGTTTAAAACCAATCAAAAGAATCTCACAAAAAATGATACATCTTATTTGTCGTCTATGATAAATAAGGCAAAAAGTGGTATCGAATCTTTAGAAGATTTAAATAAACAAATTAAAATTGAAAATTTGACTGAATTTGTTGATAAAAACAATAGATAGAAAAATTGAAAAGATATTTAAAGAACTGTTCAAATATAAATCCTATTCTCAAGTAGTACAACAAAATACCGAACTTATTGTAAAGAAACAACAAGCACAAAAAGATGAATCAACATTGCTGGTAGCCTAAAATTATTGTAAATATATATTTTTTACACAAATAAATTTACTGGCAATGCGCTGCTTTTAAATATTATCTAATATTATCTCTACAGACCTTACTGCAATGATATGAGTTATTGAATGAGAAGGCTTGGCTCATCAGTAGTGAACCCTCTCAGCGGTTTCGCCAAATTAATCTATAGACCGCTCTATTATTGTATTGGATTGGTTTTGAATATACCCTGTATTTTCTATGGAAGGCAGCTTAGGGGTGTTTAGTGATATATGGACATATATAATTGCCTTATTCTGTCTGTGTGAGTTCACGGATAGATTTTGGTCAGAATGGATAAAATAAAAAAAGTGTCAAGGGATGGGAATCGAACCCACGACCTTCAGCTTACCGGGCAGATGCCATGACCACTAGGCTACCCTGGACATATTTTTCCGTTCATAAAGTTAATATATAAATGCAAAAAAATATATATATTTTTATATTTTCAAGACACACACAGTTTGGAACGGGACGTTTCACAAGAGTGACATCCATGGCGCCAATTTATAATTGTAACGAATAGTATTTGAATTAAAACGTTTTTAAAATATATACGCACTCGGGTAAAACCCGGGCGTTGCCCGGGCCATTCGTCTAGTATGGACATAAGCTTATAGGTCTGTAGAGGAACATACATATAATTTCAAGGTATTGCATCGAGCAAAGCTCTTCCGCAAAAAATATGTTTTCATAACAAATATATATTAGTAATTTAAATTTAATTGCCATCTATCGTTAAAATATTACACAGATAAATTTACTGGCAATGTGTTTCTTTTAAATATCATTTAATATTATCTCTACAGATCTTGTAAATATATAGGTATAGACAAATGTAAAGGCATACATGTATGACAGCGCAAGTGTCCCAAGTGGGACATAGCGCTTTAAATTTAAATAAATAAATGTTAATTTCTTGTGCAACCTATCGAAATAAATATCAAATAATCGTTTATTTCTAATATTATATAGAATTTCAATATCATCAGCGAGTAGTTCATTTTTATTCCTGTAGATGGCGCAAGCCAGCTATCATTTTCCTATTCAAAAAAAAAACTTTTCTCTTAATTCAAACACCTGGTACCAGTACATATTTACTTCTGTACTGTTTTTATTATATATTTTTTTATTATTCACATTTATTTTTCATATTTAATTAAGTCACAGTTAATTTTATATAAACCTATTATTTTATTTAAAACTCATTTATCTTTTTAGCGATTAATTCAACGACTAATATTTAACTAAAATTTTTCTCGTTCAAATCTTTAATTTATTTTAAAACCTTTTTATTAAAAATACAATTTGTTTTTATCAAATCAATCAATGACAATTGGTCATTTCCCTCGTCCTTGTAAAAATAACTCTACAGTACGTATTTTCAACAAGCCAAACAATATGAGTTATAAAGCCTATCGCCTTATATGCCTCCTTCCTAACTTAGCAAAAATCTTTGAGAAATTGATTGCCAGAAATATAATGGATCACTTAACTCCCTTTCTGAACACATGTCAACACGGAAGGACCATCCAACGATCTCCACTCTTAAAGAAATAACTAGAAACATCATAGAATTTAAACAAAACCAGTTTGTCGTCCTACTTTCAGTAGATATTACTGCGGCATTTGACAATTTCAACTTCTAAGTTTAATTAAATTCCTTGATCATTTGAACACTTCATTTAATCAAACAAAATGAATTGAATCATACCTATTTGAATATGCTGGATTTATAATGTCAAAACAACCAAAGAAAGGATTCCAACAGGGTGGAGCACTATCTCCGTTACTTTGAAACGTCATCCTCAACGGCCTCCTCGTCCGCCTTACTAAAATATCAAACATTTGTCCTGTAGCATATGCCGATGATGTGAACATCGTTCTCTAGGCGTCACAAATATATTAGATTTGAGACATTCAATTCAAACATTGTGATTAAACGAAGAAAGGCGAGTAAGCCTGAAAAATGACAATCAAATCAAAATACTCGGAGTATCTTTCACAAAATAAACAAAAACAAGCTCAAAATTTCGAATCATATAGAGGATATTGTATCTCAATGTAAAAAAAATAAATATATATTCTTTTCTCAATTTGCAAAAATCTTGGGGATCTGATTATAAGAAAAGAAGTGCAATCTATAAATCACTCATACGATCGAAAGCAACTTATGCTCTTGAAATATAGTCTCCATATATTCCAATACGTTCTTTACAGAAACTTCTTTCACTGCAATATAATATTCTCATATCTCAGTGGTACAGGGTGATCCAAAAGTCCCGCACAACTTTAAAAATTAATAACTCCGCGAATATTTGCGCTAGAGCAATGCGGTAAACACCATAATGTTCAGGATGCAAAGGGATTTTTTATGACAAATAATGAAAAATTCGAAATTGATTTTAGTTATGCATATCGAACCATATAATAAGAATGCTCACACCTTTCGCATTCACCTTTCTTAAAATACTATCTCGAATATAAATAAAGTATGCAATAAAAAATAAAAAAGCCAACAATGAATTGCGAAGAAAAAAATTATAAATCATTTGTTGAAATAAGAACATTTGGTCTTAAGGAAAAGTTTAATTTTTTAAACCTGTTTTATTTACAAATCTCTTAAGGTTTCGGGCAAGAAAGGCCTTTTACGGGAGAGAATATTTTACATTAAAACGCCAATAAAATAAGAGCTAAAATTAAATAAAATGCTTTGGGTGCTTACAATTGTTTGAATGCAATATCAACAGGAGCGTCTATTACGCATGCTTATCGAGTTTGTTATTCAAAGGCGATATCTTCATTTGTATCAATCCATTTATAATGCTAACTGAAAAACGGACTATTTTCCAAACGGCACTCCTATACAGTTTCACCCAAATTTAATAGTAACTCAAATTTTCATATTACGCGGAAATTTCCAACACTTCTTACACTAAAGAGGTCTATTAGAAACCTCAAATTGTTCCTGCGGAGAAACTAAACAAACTGCTCTTTGCCTTATCAATGTCCGACATTTACAGAAGTGAGAGCTCGAATGTTCCCATATCTAAATGATTCAACTACCTTACATCAACCACTTCATTCAAATATATTTTATGAACTATTTCAATTGATATCTGTAAATTTGTAAATATTTAATCCTAAAATTTAATTTTTTCCTCTGTAATAGGCTTAAATACTTCAATATCTCGTCTTGGTATATAATAAATAAAACAAATTTATATGAAATAAATGTGAGAGTCGCGTAGATATATTTTCACTGAATAAAGCAAAATATCAATATCAATAATAAACACGGTAGATATAAATACTAAAAGATATTTCACAATATATCTCAATGATTCAATAGTTCAGAGAGATATTATCTTAATTTTTCTGAATATATATCAAAGAAATCCCTATTAAATAATTTTCTCAGAAATTCGAATTTTGTTCAATATTTTTATTCAAACACAATGTGACTAGGTTTGGAATTTGGTGGGGAAAAATTGATCAAATTTTCCGAAAGAGTTGTTGGGCCTTTATCCTTTTAGAATATTAAAGTAAATAGAGTTTTATCTGTCTCATATAAGAATGAAACACAGATACAGATATTTTAAAAAGAATAGTATGATCATATTTGAAAAGTCTTAACAAATTGTAAGGTGAACCTCCGACAGAAATTTACAAACAAAGAAATGATTTACCAATATACCCCATTTTTTTCAAACCTAATAAAATGGTTTGAGTCAAAAGTCGATCCATTGAATATATATTTATATCAAAAAGGGTGTACCTGTATCTCTGAAAGAAAAACAAACAATTTTTTCTCACAAAATATTTCGAGAGATTGTTCTCTCTTTATCAATCTATTGCACAATAAACTGGTTGTTGTATAAAATTGTTTTTTTTTTCTCTCAAAGATCCAGGCACACGCTCTTTTTTATATAAACTAATAAAATAGATTGGGATTTGGTATTTTTTAGGATGAATTAACATTCCTTCTTTTGTGAATTTATTTTTTGACGTTCTCGATGAAACTTTTTTATAACATTAATAATGACAAGAGTATCGCTATAGCTAATTGTTTTATTCCTCAAAGGTTATTCTTTAGAGAGAATAGCTTTATATATAATTGATATTTCCTTTTGCTATTTATCAATGGATTAATTAATAACCATGCTGGATGAAAGCTATCTAAAAATCTGCTGAAATCTGTTTTACAGAAAATTTTCATCAAAAAAATTGAACAAATGAAGACCTATGTTGTAAGACTTATACTGTATGAATACTTATAGATGTATGAAATGAATTTTAATTCCGTAAATATCGCTCAAAGGATTCTCTAATTTGGTTTATGTTTTATAAATCGATAATTTACTCATCCTTTTATGTATTTTTTGAAATTATAAAAATCACATATTGAAAAATAAAAAATTATTTTGAGATATAAAATATTGACTTCTATAAATTAATAAAGTTTAAAAGCAGAGATTATCATTTTATACAATTTGAATACTAGTAATTTTTTTAATGTGAAATATATTTATAAAATAAACGTAAAATGCATTATTTTTGTAATAAATGACAAAAGAAAGATATTGCATAAAACTCTATAACAAATAAATATTTACTTTGTATTTTGAATAATTCAATTATTTTACAAACTATGATAGGGAATTATATAGAGAAAAAATGAAAAGATAATATATTAATATCCTTCTTAAAAACTTTATAATGAGAAAATTTAGCATATTTGAGGATTTTAATTATGTCGCTATCAAAATTCATGACTTGACCTAGAGGTATGATTTTTCTTAGACAAACTTCATTAAACTTCACTTTGATAGTATATTGAAATTATTCCCAAACTTTATAATTGAGAATTCAAAAATATTTTAATGTATAGATAATAGATTTTTTTTTTCATTTTAAAATGAGAAAAAGTACATATGATTTAAATCTACAGGTATAGGCTTCGCAATTCCAATCATTATAAACAGGGGTAAAACTGAATTACTAAAGAGAAAAATTCTCCTAACTTCTGAAATTTCCAAAATATGTAGATTTGACTTATTGTACTACTATTCGAAGAAGTTGAATGACTCGAAAAGAAAAAGTCTCCGTGAAAATTAGTACCCTCAGATTAAAATCCATTTTCATCAGTTCCTTCAAAACATACATTTTTTATGTGAAAATAAATAATAGAAAAAAATAAATAATGATAAAAAGGTCGGGTTTTGATATTAAAAATAAAGAAGGCATATCCTGACCAGGAACACATGTGCTTTTTAGATGACAGAGCGCCATCTAGTGGATTAGAAATCAACTAAACATTGATTTAGCCTGTTCCCTGATATTTGGCCAACCCATTTTCTTGATAAATCAAGAAAGAATATCAATCAAGAATATATTTTTTAGTGACGTTCGTTTTCTTTTGTAAGATAAAAATATATTTATTCATTGAGATATGTACGACTGATTAGAAATGTAATTTATACATATAAATACCAATTTATTTACAAATAATAGGTGAACGGATATAGGTATTCATTATAGTCCATCGTGTTGGAAATTGTAAAAATATATTTTGAAGGTTTAATCGACTATTCTGAAGAAGGTTTCTTTCCATATTTATTATAATTAGCAAGCTTCCGAGTTTAAGAACTCTTCTACAGGTATTTCATCCAAATATATACATTAAAAATACAGTGGTACCTCGACATACGAGTTTAATTCGTTCCGCAACCTTGCTCGTATCTTGAATTATTCGTATCTCGAAGCAAATTTCCCCATACAAAACAATTGAACTACCATTAATCCGTTCCAACCTCCAAAATGTCACCCCAGTTATTTTTGTTACGTGGTTTTAAATAATAAAAAGTATTTATAAATATCAAATATTTATTGCACAAAAACAAAAAAGAGAATGTAAAGAAATAAATTAGATATCCTCACTGGTCTTTGCCTTTTTCGCTACATTTTTCTCGCAGGTTCGCAGCTTGGAAATGATCGTAAGGCCCTTAGCCGGCGTTACACTCTTTATCGACTCCTTTCGTTTAAGCACAAGACATATCATGGACGTACTACGGCCATACTGCCTCGACAAGTCAACAACTCGAACACCTTGCTCATGTTTTTCTATAATTTCACGTTTTAATTCAATACTCATCATCTTTTTCTTAGCACTTGACTTTTTACAAAATGTAAACGCAACACAAAACGCGAACGCAAAACACAACTTATCACAGCGGAAGCACGCTGCTAACTGATCGTGATGGCGCGACTGCGTGTTACTACCTGTTGTGTTTTAACTTTAAAAGCACACAAAAATATAATAAACTTGAATTTGTTTATTCAAGTCTCAAAAAACAAAGCTTTGCATATAGAACAAATAATAATGAAGAAGAAGAAAGAAACATTTTAGGAAAAGCAAAAACAAAACAAAAGTACTGGTCAAAAAGAAACATTTAAAATCACAGATTAATATCTTCAACACTACCGAACCGAACTCGTATCTCGAATTTCGCTCGTAACTAAAAGCAAAAAATCACTTGCTCGTCGGCTCGTATCTCGAAAAACTCGTATGTTGAGGCGCTCGTATGTCCAGGTACCACTGTATATATATTTATACACAGCTCTTATGCGAGACTGGATTCGAGCCCATCAGACTATGGGTATATAGGTATACAGATTCCTTAGCAGTAGATAATATAGATTCATATGGTTCCACATTCTATTTACGTTTGACTTTAAACAATCAATATTTTTCTGTAGAAATTTATCTCTGAACATATCAGTGTTCTAACGGTTCTAATTGTGAAGTATACAATGAAAAAGGTTTTTAACCATATTATTGCCACACATTCAGCATTGGAATATAGAATTTAGAAATATTGTAAACAATATATATATATATAAATATGTCATAAAAAACGTATATTCTAGATACGTTACCTTTCATGCAGTCGTGAATTTAAAAAAAGGAGAATAACCTTTCATGTTTTCCTCAAATTATATTTATTTTTCATTATTTCTCAAAGCAAGCAGTTTTTTTACAAAGTCAATCAACAATGTTTTTTTTTTAAATAATAGCAAATTAGGTTATATTCTTTTTGTTTGGCATTCCTTTACATTTTAAAAATTAACTCTGTGTTTAGTTCTTATTTTTGATTTGATTATTTAAATTATGATTTCAGTTATATTAGGAAAACAATTTAAATAAATATTATGGTTATGTAATTATTTTGTTCTAGAATTTTAATAATATAATGAATAATAAAAATCATATTTTTATTATGTCATATACTCGTATGTAATTGTAACCCCGAGTAAGCCGACGTGTGAATAAACTGGCAGTCGTAGTCGTAAGGCGAAAGTGGCGAGGTTCTTCCTGCACGTTGACCGCAAGAAGCAGAGGCAGGGCTAGATGTTAGCACCGAGCGGGTCGGAGACAGCCTACGGGACAGAGGAGGAGGCCATAACACACACCTGGATGCCTAACACCGAGACAAGGAGAGAGAGACAGAAACGGCCTGCGTAGATGGACACACCATATCACACTCTGAGCTGACTCTGCTGTGTGACCCCGGGAGGGCTCGTTCCTGGGCGTCGGCTATGTCTTTTGAATCTGTGCCTCGTAGCTGTCTCCAACTCCACTCTTTTGCTGTTTTCATTTTGACGTCATCATTTTGAATTTGAATACAAATAAGGATGATACAGAATATATTAATAAAGATATATAATTTATAATACATTATAATGCGGCTTATAATTGTAGAACGACATTTGAACATTTATCCCGTCTGTGTTTCTCTTGGATTCCCATCCCTGGACACTTTACTCTTTCATTACTCTTCACAATTCATCCTTTCATACTTTATCCTTAAGGTTATAAATAATCGTTATTTCTCTTTAAAATAAATTTCGACTATACGTTCAAAAGAAACACATATGCGGGATAAATTTTCAAATGTCGTTCTACAAAGATATAGCATATCATACAAAATATAGGGGGTGGTAGCAAATAAGAGCAGTGCACATTTTAATAGGAGGATATGATCTTAAACTATTGGCTCTAACTAATTAGAAGATATGTGAAATATACTCTAAGAGTGTCACACATATAACAGTATATAAAAGGGCGTACCTGGATCTGTAAAGAAAAATAAAATAATTTTAAAGAGGGAGCAATCTCTCGAAATATTTTGGAATTTTTTTTTTTTTTTTTTTACAGATCCAGGTACGCCCTTTTATATAATCTTAAATTATGGATCGCCTTTTGACTCCAAAATATAACAGTGTTTATTTAAAATAAACTACATATATATATACGTTGATTAATGCAGTAATATTTCTAATAACTATTGATACTTTCATTGAAATATAGAGAAAATATATCCGATAATTAAAAAATACAATATTTAAAAGGAATGAATTATGTTTTAAGAAATGATACCCTTGTAAATAACCTGTCCAAATAAATATTAAATATCATAGAATATTTTGCATAAATGTAGGGCGCATTAAAATTGATGCAACAATATTATATAATATATATATATATTTAAAAATGCCTATTTTGGATCATAAAGTTTTTATTTCCGATATTTCGTGAGGCAACTTATAGCGGTTGTATATACTCGCGAAATGATACGCGAGCTTCTCTAAAGCGATTTTGTTCCCAGAGGAAGTTTGGCGAGTTGCCTCACGAAATATCGGAAATAAAAACTTTATGATCCAAAATAGGCATTTTTAAATATTGTAATATATGGATTGCTCTATTTTCAAGCATATATATATATATATATATTATAAAACAATATATAATTATTTAACTGCAACACATTTGCTTTCGAAAATCCATTAAATGTACCAACAATTCTAAGCAAAAATAAAATAAAAGATTCTAATTTGAAATCGATGACAAAATTGATCTTACATCGTTCGTTGAATAGGAATTTTTATATTGGAAATATTCAATCGAGCAAACTGAACATATTGGAAAATTTTAACATCTTCCACTCTAATGCGCTCGTTTGTTATGTTACTAACAGCAGTTTAACACATACCCTTAATTTTGTTTTAAAATGACATTAAATTTCTAAAGAATATTCGATAATTAATATTATCACATCAACAAGCAATTAGTATCTTTTAATATATATATATATATAATTATATTATGATGCATTAGCCCGCCATCTGTTATGAAAATTCTAAACTATTATAGATGCCTATGATTCTTTTCCATTGCAGTAAGGACAGTAGAAATTGTTTTATTTAAAAAATAATCATATGCGTCTATAATAGTTTCAAATTATATAATTAATTAAAATAATTAAGAAAAGACCCATATTGATAATCAATATAGCAATAGTATTCTACCCATATTATTGCAGCGTTTTATTGTTAATTAAAGCACAAAATATTATTTATTATTCTGAAAAAAATATGTATGTTATAATAATGTAATATTGACTAAAATAAACTCTTCGAGTTAAAATAGAAAAATAAAATGGAGATTGAAGAGGAGTTTCATGTGTGAATTTTATTAGCAACCTTTCAGACGCATGCTTCCTTCTACAGGCTTTTTAAAAAAAGCCTGTAAAAAAAGCCTGTAGAAGGACGTCCGAAAGCTTGCTAATAAAATTCGCACAAGATACTCCTCTTCAATCTCCATTTTATTTTTCTATTATGTATTATGTAAATATATTTCTTAATATTACTCTATTTGATTTTTTTAGTTATAATAGTTTATATAATTATATTTTGCCACTATATTACTTTTCCTACACACAAATGAACATATTAATATTATTAGATAGTATAAAGGCATATATTGGATTGAATAAAAGATAAGTGTATATACAATAATATAAAATATTATTGTATTTATATATTATATAATATATATTGTATATAATATAGTAATGATAAACGGAAGAATAAAAGTGTCCAGGGATGTGGTTACAAATAATCGTTATTTCTCCTCAAAAATAAATTTCGATTCCCATCCATGGACACTTTTTTTTCCGTATATCATTACTCTTCACAATTCATCTTTTCATACTTCATCACTGAGGTTATAAATAATCGCTATTACTCTTCAAAAATGAATTTCGATTTTTCGTTCAAAAGAAACACATGCGGGATAAATTTCAAATGCCGTTTTATAGATACTATATTTACATCACAATAAAAAAGACAAGATGTTTTATTTGAAAAAAATGTCAAATTAATTATCCCACACATGCAGAAAGCGTCCCAATGTTTTGTAATGGAACAATCGCTAAATATCAGATATTTAAAGAGTTTGTTATTCAGAAGAAATGAGTGACCAGTGATGCAATAATATTGTAACCAAGTATTTATTCATTTTATTAACAGAGTGGTCATTTTCATATTTATATTTTGCTACTCTGTAAATTCCCCTCGTGGCTTATCTTTTGTTTACCTTTCATAGTTTGTCTTTGCCTGAAATAAATTTTGCTTCCTCCTGAAATTTTTGTCTTTCCTAATTTATCTTATAAAATTTATCTTATATAAATATATAATCTTATATAAATAATTTATCTTATAATATCTTATATAACTCATTAAACAATTATTTGGAGTAATCCGAAGGCCTTGTTAATTATTTTTCATCGCGACAATATATGAATTCTCTTCTAATCCGAATTGATTCTTTCTAGAGGTAACCTATCGCTGATACAAACTCTTTCAATCTAAGATGCGATATTCTTTTATTTACTGAATCTCTATAGAAATATGCATTTCAAATATTTAGGAATATATATCTTTTTATCAAAATAGTAAAGAATTCATGAAAAAATTGGTAGACAATTCGATTCAAAAGATTATGTAAAAACGATAAAAGATATTTTTAATATGTACTCAGTAGTCTTGCAATCCATTTGTATTTCTCTTTTATGAAATATTCATTACATTTAATAATATAAAAAGGTATATTATTATTCTATTTTCAAATATACACTCATGGACAAACTTGGGGAGGTTGAAAGTCAGATGGTTTACTGATGTCTTGTTGCGCTCTCTATAGGAATAAATATGAACTAATTGTTGATTCTTACAAAATATAATACACTAAAGAAAAAATTAAAGGAAGTGGAATATCTTTGGTTTGCCGGTAAACTGTTTTTTTTCTACAGAAAGAGATACAATTTTTTCACACTTGGTTATCTCGTGTGTCTTCAAAATAGGTCACGGTGTATCAAATATATTTCAGAGTTATTGTCTGAATCCTGTTATACATATTAAAAGGAACCACTTTCTCAAATTTTGTCAATGATTGTATATGTGTTTGAAATTGATGAAATCAGTTTTGAAAATTTCAAATTAACAATTAAATTATTTTTATTATAATAAATATAGATTTATTTATAGTCAATTTTTTCGAGCGATATTTTAAAAGTAAAAATATGAATGAATTAGGTAAAATAATAAGATGATAATTTATTATATATATTTGCATATACACTGAAAGAAGCTTAATCCCACTAATACATTTTTTCCCCTTAGTTTGTCGGTTTTCGAGTCGTGAAAGGTGAAAAAAGGCTGAATCTTTTCAGTAAAAGAGATAATTTAATCCTGTCATTGAAAAAAAGGGATTTGCCCTTCATAATTAATGACCTATCTTTAATCACAAGAGAGAGAGGTATTTAAAAAATATTTTGAACTTGATTGTATATGTGTTTGAAATTGATGAAATCAGTTTTGAAAATTTCAAATTAACAATTAAATTATTTTTATTATAATAAATATAGATTTATTTATAGTCAATTTTTTCGAGCGATATTTTAAAAGTAAAAATATGAATGAATTAGGTAAAATAATAAGATGATAATTTATTATATATATTTGCATATACACTGAAAGAAGCTTAATCCCACTAATACATTTTTTCCCCTTAGTTTGTCGGTTTTCGAGTCGTGAAAGGTGAAAAAAGGCTGAATCTTTTCAGTAAGAGAGATAATTTAATCCTGTCATTGAAAAAAAGGGATTTGCCCTTCATAATTAATGACCTATCTTTAATCACAAGAGAGAGAGGTATTTAAAAAATATTTTGAACTTTAAAATAGCAATTTGTTGCTAAAATATACGTTGGGATGAACAACACTTAGAGCGTCAGAATTATTGTTGTTGTTTTGTAAGACACTTTATTTAAAATACTTCATATTTTTGAATGATGCTATGTTAAAATAAGAAAAGAATGTAGAAATATAATTATTCTTAAAACGATAGATTCAAGATGAAACGAAAAGAGCTATGCATATTCTTTCTCAAATAGGTGAGTTTATTTGCATAGGTGTTAAGAAAAAAATCATCCTGATCGCTCACATGAACCTTTCAGATGACAGAGCGCCATCTAAAAGAAAAAAATCAACTAACTGCTGATTTAAGTTTGTTCCGAATATTTAGCCAACCTATTCTTTTCAAATATAAAGAAAATCCATCCACATACCTGTTTCTGGGTGTTAGCCTTCGTCAACGTGATGTAAGCTGTACCTCAAAGACCAACAAAAGGCTTTTCAAAAATAAAGAATTTGGGTTTTTGAAGCCAATTTGCGTAATTACGCTACACAAGTTAAAAATATTTGAAAAATAAAAAAGGTTAATGATGATATTAAAAATAGAACAACTGACTTTTTTTTTAATTTCTTTATCCACATACATATGTATAGATAAAATTTGAACTATAAAAATAAAGTTCACCTAGAAAAATAGACACTAAAACTAAGCGACATATTAAAATTACAAATATATTCTCACAATGAGTATCTTTTTAATTCAAAAAACGCTAGCTTTCAAGTGTTAATCACTCTTCAACGGGCTTACAATCATATCGACTTGATCCCACCAGAAATATTTACAAAAAAAATAAATAAAGAATTTGGGTTTTTGAAGCCAATTTGTGTAATTACGCTACACAAGTGAAAAATATTTGAAAATTATTATTATTTTTTTGTAAATATTTCTGGTGGAATCAAGTCGATATGATTGTAAGCCCGTTGAAGAGCGATTAACGCTTGAAAGCTAGCGTTTTTTAAATAAAAAATATACTCATTGTGAGAATATAATTGTAATTTTAATATTTTTTCACAATTTTATCATGAGTAAGCGACATTACTTGACCGTCTCCGAAATCTAGCAGCCTCGGGACTGTGACAAAGCAACAGCATAAAATATTTTCTATCTATATTTCAGCCTAGCCATTTTGCAAGATAAACAACTCTTTGATAGGTTGTGAAGATTTCATTTAATCCCTTTTGTATCTCATGGAATTAAACAACTTCCTAGACAGAATAGGGCCGTTAACCCGATACCATGGGCTCCAGGTGGAGGCTTCTTAATTTGTTAAAGCTGTTGTTGTGATTTTGTCACCGACCTGAGGCTGCTAATTTGCCGCGACAGTCAATTCATAGCGTCTATTTTTGACGTCTATTTTGACTATATAGGTGACCATTAATGTAAATGATCAATATCCTCCCGGCAAAATATTGCATATATAAATTAGCATTGATATAAAATATAATGTGTTTAATGTGTTATAATGTATTTATAGGTATTTTTAAATAAGATTTAAATGAACACATTACCTATTTTCTGTCACATATAATAATACAAGAAAAAAAAAACTCTCAAAATAAAATAAAACCAAAAATGATTAGCGAAGTGTTTAACGAAATATCTAAAAAAATAATAATAAAATATTATTTTTTTTCGCATCTCGAAAAATTCATATTATCTAATAATTATATTATAAAATTAATAGCTGGAATTTTGTAAAATATAATTTATATTCAAAAAAGGCATCTCTTTACCGTGAAAGTGAAAGTATCTGATGGCTAATGGCTGATGAATAACTATTCGTTGATTTTGTGAACAAAATAAAAATAATCATCGAATAGTTGATATTTATTCCGACAGTTGGTGCACGCCATCAGCAACTTTAAGTTGCAGGAATAGGAGATGCCTTTTATCTTAATTTATCCACCATATCTCAGTAAAAATTCACATTTGTACAATTTTTCCACATAATTTATATTGTTACGACTATAGATAGCATCGGCATTGCCGTGTTGGTAAGCAGGGTCAATTTGACCACATGTGTGGAACCCAAGAATAGCTCAATGAGAGCAGATGAAGCCAACAGGAAGACGAAGTCCTTCTGGTCAGCAGTGTAGTCTGTTGTTGACGGCGGCTGTTGATTAATGCCCTCTACATATTACTTTCCTTGTTCTCAATGATACACGAAGGTAAATGAAGAGGAGTCAAACAGAGATCCTAACCGCGTGTTTATTTGGCCATCTTTGACACAGCAGCGACGTAACACAGTATATATTCATTATTCGAAATAAAATATTGTAATAGTTTAAAATTTCGAAATATAATTTCCACAATGAGTTTCTTTAAATGAATAAATTTAAATCTCCTTTAGATATCTGATATCAAAGTAAAACGTTTATGGAGATGAGTATCTTTTATAATAATAAAAGATACTCATCTCCATAAACGTTTTACTTTGATATCAGTTTCTTTAAAGTAAATTTGTGTATGTGTACGATACGCAAATACACATGCAAATGGTTATATTTATAAGGGATAATCGAATTTTTTTATTTAAAACCTGCATAGAAATTCGAATATTTTGCTCGAAATCTTTCATTCAATGATCAAAATTAATTCGTATTGTATAATAAAATATATAATAAGAAAAGAAAAAGATCACGCCATATCGAGAAACTGAATAAGGATATGCCCTTTTTACTTTTCTTAATTTATGAACCTTATCCCAATACAATATCACATTTGTACTATTTTTTCAAAATATTTAATGCTTCCAGAAATAAGTTTATTGTGCTTTCTTATTTTGTGTCAAAATCCTTTATAAATATTAAGAATTTATATATGCTAATTATATAAATATAATGAAAATTTATATTTTAAAATAAAATAAAACTTTCAAATGATAATACTTATTTAATATATAAATGTGAAAATAATGATATTTAATTGATTTCTTATGTATAGAAAAACGTGTAAATTGTAGTTGAATTTCTTTATGAAAACATTTATGACAACTTCTTTTATCGAAATTGTAAGTTAAAAATACAATATAAAATGTAGCATTGTGTATTTTTAAACAAGAAATTGTGTGAATAACTTTATATTGTTATTCAAATCACCAAAAGATTACATTTTTAAGTGTAAAATAGAGATAAAATGCCATTTTTAAAATTTAATGGGTTCGGGGAGAGAATATAAATACATTTCCTTTTATTTAACATTTTCAAATTTAAGAAAAATAATTTTAAAATTCTTTTTGGTGGTTTTAATTCGAGTGAATTCTTAAATGCTAATAGGGGTTATTTTTACCCATTATCTTTTGTTATAATTATGTTTTCTTCCTTCTTTCCTTTCTCTGACTATCAGTTTTTTAATATGAAATACGTTTATATTTTATAGAAAATATATTTACCTTTTATTTTCAAACGATAATTATTCTGTGATTCTTTTTTGAAAGGCATTTTCTGATATCCATTGAACAAATAATTGAAAATATTGAGAAAATCTGTACCTTTCCAAAATTATATATATTTATATATATATTTCTATATATAAAATTATAATATATATATATTTATATATAAAATATATATATATTAAAAATTATTTTCTGCTGTTTTGTGAATTGTTTTGAGATAAACAATGTTAATGCAGTCGTGATTAAAATCTTGAAAGTATAATAATAAAAATAGTTTTTATCAGTGATGAGTTGAGAGGAATGCGCTATTTAGAGGGGGTGATAAACAGGTTTAACTGTATTATTAATTAATTTATATTATGATACATTAGCGCGCCATCTGTTATGAAAATTCTAAACTATTATAGACGCTTCTGATTCTTTTAAAAACAATTTCTTCTGCCCTTACAGTGATGCAGTAGAAATTGTTTAATTTTTAAAAGAATCACACGTTTATAATAGTTTCGAATTAATTATTTTGTTTATATAAATTACTATCAGCTCGATTAAAGCAAATAGTAATCTCACACTATTTTATCGTATTTTTCAAAGAGGTTCACGACTACACATTATTGGCAAGAAAAATACTCTTAAATTAAAACAAGCAAATAATTTCTATGTATCTCAAAATAATATATATATACGGAGCAGCTAAATAAACGTTTAGTTTATTTTTGCTCCACTAGATGGCGCTCTGCCATCTAAAAAGCACATGTGCTCGTGGTCAGGAGATGCCTTCTTTATTTTTAATATCAACACCTGACCCACTTATATTTTATTTTTTTCTATTGTTTTCTCATGTGTTAAGCGTCTTTACGCAAATTTGGCCTTAAATACCCATTTCTTGATTTCTCAAGAAGCCATTGGGTCCAAAAAAATATTTTTGGATGCGGTGGTTACAGCCTGGATTGGCCAAATATCATGGAGCAAGCTAAATAAACGTTTAGTTTATTTTTGCTCCACTAGATGGCGCTCTGCCATCTAAAAAGCACATGTGCTCGTGGTCAGGAGATGCCTTCTTTATTTTTAATATATATATATTAAAAATAAAAAAGGCATATCCTGACCAGGAGCAGATGTGCTTTTCAGAAGGCAGAGCGCCATCTGGTGGAACACAAATCAACTATTCATTGATTTAACCTGTTCCCTGATATTTGGCCAACCCAATTTCTTGACAAATCAAGAAAAGCCATCCACGAACGCGTTTCGCGCTGTTGGCGCTCGTCAGCGTGGAGTAAGCTGCACCACTGCGACCAAAAAGATTTTTGGTTTCAGCTGCTTCTTGAGAAACCATATCCTGACCAGGAGCACATGTGCTTCCATCAAGGAATTATAACATATTTTAAAACTTAATTCTATTGACGTTATGTGGCGGTGAGTTTGTTGTTGACACACATTAATATGTTATAACACCTTGATAAAGGTTGGCGTTTAGTCAACTGAAATATTGGTAAAATAAATGATAATTTGATCCAATATATGCCTTTTTATTTAAATAAGGAAAATAAAGCAGAGAAAACTATTCTTTTTTTTTCATTCCTCTATAGGAAGGCTACTTTTATCATCCTGATACATGCATTGTTATTTAAATATATACGGATAAAAGATTACATGAGGAGCTTCTTTTTAGATTTATTGCGTGCTTTCGAACCTTTCGGTTCTTCTACAGGCATGGATAGCATGAATATACTATACTAACTTAGTATATTCATGCTATCCACGCCTGTAGAGAACCGAAAGGTTCGAAAGCTCGCAATAAATCTAAAAAGAAGCTCCTCATGTAATCTTTTATCCGTATATACAAGGTGCGTTCATTAATTTCCAGGACTGCTCTGTATCTTTGAAAAAATAAAACAAATAAAAAACTAATATTTTTAAAAATATGCCCCTCCTGCCTCAATACACCTGTTCCATCTTTTTTTCCAATTGTCGAAGCAGGATATAAAATCACTTTTTGAGAGGTTCCTCAAGGTTGCCTTCGAATTAGCTTGTATCATATCAACGTTGTCAAATTTCCTTCCTTTTAACTTCATTTTCAATTTAGGATAGAGGAAAAAGTCATTGGGGGCTAAGTCGGGGGAATAGGGTGGATGAGGGATCTGTATGGTTGAATGCTTGGCCAAGAACTGCAAAACAACATGGGCTGTGTGCGGCCGCGCATTATCGACGTGAAGTATCCAGTCATTGTTTTGCCATATTTCAGGTCTTTTAAGGCGCACTGTCTCCCTTAAGCGCCTCATTATCCCCAAATAAACCTCTTGATTAATTGTACGTCCGAAAGGAATAAATTCATGGTGAACCAAACCATTAATATAAAAAAATGTAACAAGCAATGTCCTGACTTTGGTTTTGTAAATCTTGCCTTTTTGGGTTTCGGTTCCCCTCGTTCAATCCATTGGCTGGATTGACGTTTGGTTTCCGGGTCATACTGATACACCCATGTCTCATCCCCGGTAATGATTTTTTGCATCCATTCTGGATCGGTCCGAGTCATTTCAACCATGTTTTCGCAGACATCCATTCTAACCTCCTTTTGTTCCTCTGTTAGAATCCGGGGAACAAATTTTAAAGACGTCCGGATCATGTCCAAATCTTTTGTTACTATTTGATGACACAGTCCTACAGATAGTCCAGTCTCTGAAGATAAGTCTTTAATAGAAATTCTTCTGTTAGATTTAATTAATTCCTTTATTTTGAGCTTGCTTTCCTCGCAACGTAATGATCTTGGACGCCCAGTATGCTGATCATCGTTTACCTTTTCCCGACCTTTTAGGAAGCGTGAAAACCATTCAAAAGTTCTTGAACGGGATAAAGCTGCATCGCCAAAAGCTTCTTTAATCAATTAATACGTCTCAGTAGCACTTTTTTTTTTCAATTTAAAGCAAAACCTAATGCAGATTCTCTGCTCTTCGAAAATGGCCATTTTAAAATTAGAAATGCGAACCTTACAAGGAAGTTGTTTTGTTCTATTTTTAGATCGGCGCGTGCGCCACGAGACTCGTGCTTTCAGTCAGGTGTGGTCGAATGTCCAATATTTAACTCTGTATAAGAATTTTTTCTTTACCTTATTTATTTATTTTATTTTTTAACCAGTCCTGGAAATTAATGAACGCACCTTGTATATAAACTAAATTCTACTGAGTTTATGTAGCCGAAAACATGCATTATTATTTATAGTTCTCTTAGATTATTAATTAACTACACAACTATCTATTATTTCTTAAACTATATTCACTTTTCTTAGAACTATTTTTTTATATATAGAAACTTAATAAAACTTTGTATTTCAGGTTTAAAAAATAGAATAACCACATAAATCAAATTTTAAAATTGAAAATAAAACTATCTTCACATAAACTAAGTAATTAATTTCAATTTTGAAAAAATATAAATTCGATTATAAACAGGTTTTAAATTAGGTTTATATCTTATCCATAAATATTTTGTGAAAACCATCAATTATTTTACTCAACTTTCATTAAAAAAAAAACTTAAATTTTAGAAAAATGAAGGAAGAATTTTCTTTTAAAAGCGACTAATCCATATGGATTAATCTTATTTATTAATTTTTTTTGCCGCTAAAAGAGAAGAATGGCAGTTCACCATTTTCTACTCTAATCTCTAATATTGATATTTTCTCCTAGATATAATCCCCTTTTGAATATTTTTTATCTTTCTTCAAATATTAGAATGCACACAATCTACTTTATTTAATACATATTTGAAACAAATAATCAAAAATTCTAATTTTATATTTATTAAATCTTTTGATTTGCTTTATTCTTTTGTATAGAAACGTTTTAAAATATATGAATAGAGTTTTAAAATTATCAAAATAATTATTTTCTATTGTATTAAAGAGAGACAAATCTGGAAAATAAGAAAAATTAAATGATAATATATAAACGCGCGCGCGCGATTTCAATTTTTATTTTTACAAAAGTAATTCGCGTTTATATTTGGTTATAATTAAGAAATTGGTATTTTCAAAGAAATATTTGAGAATATAGAATATACAGTAACGATACCTTCAAACGAGTTTTTAAAATATTAAAATATTTTTGATATTAGAATTTGAAATATTTATCGATTTTTCTTCAATAAATTAAAGATGAAACAGCTTCTTCATTCTGATAATATTGTGATTAAATAATCCAGGGAAAGCCTAGTTCAGTAGTGGTAAACTCTTCTTAACAATTTCGTTTGTTAAATTACCAGATCACTATAATATTGATTTGAGATGTTTTACCCTCACACATATCGCTAAATTAGATAACCTCTTGATATATTTATAGAAATTAATATGATTTGTCAGCTTTTAATGAATATAGTTACTTAGTTATGGAATTGAAGAAAGATTTATTGTTGACAAATAAGGACACATCTTAGCAAAGAAATAATATGCTAATTGATATAAGATTCGTAAAAATAGAGGCTGCCTGGCAGGCATTCATATTTCTTTGAATAAAAGACACTTCGGGGGGCCAGTAAATCTTCTTATTTATTATTTTGTGAATCTTATTTAAAAAGAATTACTGGCCGAAGTGTCATTTATTTGAAGTGATATAATATTGATACATATTTTGTGTTATTCATGTGACCCATGTACTTAACTAATAAGGTAACATATCATATGAATTATATTTCTCCTCTATGGTGTATTAAAATCAAGTATATTGCTATATACCTATATGTGTGAACTATAGTTAGTTTTTCTTATTATGAAATAATTCTTAATAATGATAATAACTCTATCAATTCGAAACTATAGTAAAAACTAATAAGATAATATAGAAGAAAAAATACAAATCTGGGAAATTCTCTCCGACTTGTTCTTTCTTCTTCTCTAGCAAAAAGAGAGATTAGCATTGTCGTAATAAGCTATTATACTTTTTTTTTATAGAGGTTGAGGTCCCGTACAAATATATATACACAAAATATTAGTAAATAAATATTTTTATATAATAATTACATATATAATATATATATATTTTTATAATAATTAATGATATCAATTTTTAATATATTTTGTTTAACATATATTTATAATTGTATGTAATTCTACTGTCCTCAAAGTTTATGTTCATAGTTCTTCTAAAATACCCATTCCAAGAGTCTAGCAACAGTATCACTATAAAAGGAAGTTCCAAAAATGCAATACAACAGCGGTATGGTAGATTAAACTGGCGAAACCACTGAGAGGGTTCACCACAGATGAGCCAGGCGCTCCCTAAAATTTTTCCATTGCAGTAAAGGCAGTAGAATTTTTTTAATTTCAAAAAGAATCATACCCGTTTAAAATAGTTTCGAATTTTGATATAAGAGAGTAAGAGGGAATCTAGGTCTTTATCATTTAAATTGTAATTGATTCATGAATCACTATTTAAATTTTGAAGGTGAATAACAGAGTATATTTATACTTTAAGGAATTAAAACATTACTATAGTAGAATAATAAAATAATTTTTAACACATATAAATAATAAACAAAACGGCCTTAGTGAGTAGGTTTCTTGCTTTATTAAGTAAGAAACACACTACGGAAGACGATTTGTTCATTATTTATACTATCAAATTTATTTACAAATGTATTTTAAAATTTTATTTGACATATTGGACGCGATATCCCAGCTTAGGATACTTGCGCCTAAATAGATTTTAGAAACCTATATACAATTCATTTTATATACAACTAGCGGATGTACCCGGCTTCGTCCGGCTTTTACCCTTATTTTTCGAGCATACATCCACTCTCTACTTAAACCTTTTCATAAAAATAAGCTGTACCCGTTCACACGTTGCTGTGTTTGTACAAAAAGGCAGTTTTGATACCTCAAACATAATTTATTAATGATAAAATGTATACAATACATCAAAATGAAAATTAATAATGAAATTATCCCTACATATAAGTCATTTGAATATAACATATGTACAAAACATAGATATACATAGTTAATGGTAGAATAAACATCTATATACGTTTATATATCGTATAATATAATATAAATGAGTTTTAATAATTGTAAAAAAAAAAAATGCATCGGCCGGGAATCGAACCCGGGCCGCCGCGTGGCAGGCGAGCATTATACCACTGAACCACCGATGCTTATAATAAATGGCCATATTTGGGTATTTATTCCATTCACAAAAGCATACGATGACCGAATTGATTGTTGATGACTCTGATACTTGTATATATGATTCATAAAAACAAAATTAAAACTGAAAGGTTGGTTTTCTCAAACAGAAAAGGAAATATAAAATGAATTTACAAAAATTATTTAATTCTACATATGTGTCTTTGATATATACAAAATCGTAAATTTCTTCGATGGGATAAAAAGAGTATTGATGAATATATTTCTGAAAGATTCGAATTATTATTTACCATCACAGTGTCTATATTCAGGATTAAAACAAGAACGGTTTCAGATATCAAGCAGGACAAATGTGGTTCAGCCTTTTTTTAAACTCTTCCTGCATTCTAACGATGCTATTTATCTATGGAGAAGCACTAACCCCCTATTAGTTGAGCTTCTCATAAATAAATGTAATTGCTCTGTTTTATTTTTGAAGTTGAACTTCTATAACAATTTATAATATTCTAGGTCTACTAAATATCGTATGTATATCATATTTCAAAGCTAATCTTCAAATATTAAAATAGTAACTATACCAAATGATTTCTGGCTTTAAAAAGTGTTATATATAAAAACATATATCTTCTTATCTTAATGCAATATATGAATTTCTATTATCTACACTATCTCTATTTATATAAAAGTCAATGTCTGTCTGTTTCGCGATAAACTCAAAAACTACTGAACCAATTGGTACCAAATTTTGCATGTCGCTTTTTATAAACCTGAGGAAAATTTTCGGCTACATTTTGATTAGTATTTTTGGCTATTTCTTTTTTTCATTTGAAGAACTTTTTCTTTACGCGGAGTAAATACGAGGCAAAGTAACAACACGAGGCCAATTAAGCGACCAATGAGCGTTCTGCATTTCTTTTCAAGTTGCTTGCGTACTCTTTTTAAATATCTTACGAGTGTCACTTTTTTTTTACAAAAGTATTGAGAGAGAAATATATATTACTAAGTTACGGTAAGTGCACACAATGCAATTAAAAAAAAACTTTACAAAATTAGCGTTACTGTATGTAAACAATGGCTTTAGTATTCTTTAGTAATTTTTGTTCTAGCCTTTGTTTTTTTTTTATTTTTTCTTATTTATAAAAGTCAATGTCTGTCTGTTTCGCGATAAACTCAAAAACTACTGAACCAATTGGTACTAAATTTTGCATGTCACTTTTTATACACCGGTGGAAAAATTTCGACTACATTTTGATTAGTATTTTGGCTATTTATTTTTTTCATTTGAAGAACTATTTTTTTACGCGGAGTAAAGACGAGGCGCAGTAATAACACCAGGCCAATTAAGCGACCAGAGAGCTTTCTGCATTTAATTTTTTTTTCAAGTTGCTTGCGTACTTTTTTAAAATATTTTTTTATATATACGATGTTACTTTTCTTTTACAAAAGTATTGAGTATTGAGAGAAAAATTTATATTACTAAGTTACGGTAAGTGAACACAATGCAATTTTTAAAATTCTTTACAAAAATAGCGTTACTGTATGTAAATAAGGACTTCCGTATTTTTATTAATTTTTGTTTTGGCCTTTGTTTTTTTTATCTCTCTTTTGAAAAGATTCGTTTAAAAGGCAGTCGCAGTCATTAGCAAACACCTATGTTTGCCTAATTTCCATGTGCTCTTTTATTTTTTACAGAAATATATTTACATGCCAATTTTTTGGATTAATATTTTTATAAACCTTTTTTTTTTCTTACTGAGAAAATGGGCATCGCAGTCACTCGCTCAACTCAGGCAATTTCAACGGTTAATGCGCTGGGGCGGGTACTTCGGGGGTTGGGTGGAAAAGCTGCCATCTATTCAAACTATATTGATTTTGAAACAACTAAATGGATTACAAAAGAATAATGAAATCAAGTATCTAAACACTAATACAATTTTTGTCACCACAAACACTTTTTGCCTGTGGTTTATGTGTTACTTCTGTATTGCTATTCTATGACATTTCTATTATTTATTATTGATGTACTTTCAGTATGAAGGAAATTGCACTCGGGGGATTCTCGGGCGAAGCCGGGTCATTCGTCTAGTAAATATATATATATAAAGGCCGTGGCCTTTCTAGCGTCAAAAGACACACTTGAACTAAGTGCTAACTTTTTTGACGGTAGAGGCGACTTTTATTTTATAACTCAAAATCATCTCGGCAAAATTTATAACCAATTTAAATTTGATAAATTAAAGCATTAAAGCACGAATATTTATTTTACATATAAAAAATAATGTATAATATCCTTACTGCGATTTTAAAAAACTGAGAGAACCTAGCTCATCAGTGGTGAATCCTTCCGGCGGTTTTGCCAATTTAATCTACGAGACAGCTACTGTAATACTGTATTTGACGATTGTCTTTATATATGCTACATTGAAGGTTAGAATATTGGAAATGGTATTCAAACAAACTTTGGATATGAGATTTTAGGACTGTAAAAAAATCACCTATAAAATATTTGATTTCATTTATTATATTTAGATGGCGCGTTATTGCCTTTAAATTTTATAAACATGATATTTATTGTATGAAATATGAAGAGATATATTATGATCGCCACATAATTTTACTTGAAATCTAAGACGAATCTTAACCCACCCAGAGAAACACTCACAGGTATACAATGATGTTTGATCAAGGTCTCCTCTTTGGTTTATATAATTTCTACAATGTCGCAGTCACCGTTCGCAGGAGAATAATTACCGAATGTCGTGGGCCATTTGGATAAGGAAAGCTAAGACTAGAAGGCGGCTGATTCTACACTCACCTTTTCAGCAAAAGGCTTAACTTGAAGTATACATGGTGTAGCCACTGGACATGTGTCGGACCTGGAGGCTCTTGTGTAGACTGTATATGCTAGAGTTTAGGAACTCCATCTATGCTTCCTTGCGGTGAACCTGTATAAGATCGGTGGTCTTAATAGAACTGTATGTATTTGTGAAAAAGGGTTACTGAATACATTTTAAAGAGAACGAATCAGTGCTCCCTGAGTTCCGAGAATTTAACGAATTTTGTTAAAGAAGATTAGATATTGTGTAATAGAATGTGATCTGATTTATTTCTATTTGTAACCTACTCTCTCACTATACTCTTCTTAATATATATTATTTTAATTACAACTTACTCATACGTCAATTTCTGATCGGGACTCTTATTATATTACATATATCCTTTTGTGTGGTTGTTATTTTTGTACCAACCCATAGACCGACACCGTGGAAAAGGGTTTAATTTGAAAAAATATGTAAAAGCAGATCATATTTACTGTATCAATGCTATTCAAGCAAATATAACCAGATAAAGACGTTGTTTCTACGTATATATTAAAAGGTAAAAGTGACACAAACATATTTGGGAATATATATTTATTATAATAAATATAAATTTCTCTCTTTCCGAAACTTAGAATAATCTCTATTTTAGTCGTATAATTTTGAATATATATATATCAAGGTTTTTTAAAGTCAATGAATTGATAGATAGTTTTATTTATTTTAAAGTTGCCAATAATTTAAAACATATGTAAAAAACAAGATTTGATTAATAACACTAGAGAAACTATCAATAAATACATAAAGATGAAACGAGAAGTTATACCCTTATCTAAGAACATCTGTGATGAAATAACAGAGCTAGAGAGGCAAGGAAACATAACGACCTCTAGCATCCTTAGTATGGAGAGAGGTTACTCAATTTACTCTTCTACACAATAACAATGGGATATTGGTGACCAGACCAGGTAATGATCAGACATCGGACCATCGTTAGTCGAAAGAGATTCTAGTTGTATTTATCTGATTATATTTGGTCTTTTGCTTTGGAAACCTTTGTGACGGACATTTTGAGTCGAATTATATTATTTTATATGTTAACTTCGAATGTATACACATTGATGTTAGAAAGAAGGAATCATATATCGCCGCAACTCTTTTTATTATTATAGCGGTTAAGGAAGCTTTCGGGCAAGCCCTTCTTCAGCTAATTATATTATTTCCTTTTTTAATTTTTTAATTCCTTAACCGCTATAATAATAAAAAGAGTTGCGGCGATATATGATTCCTTCTTTCTAATTTGTCGAAATCCGCAAACCGTTTACCATGAACACATTGATGTGTTCATATTCAAATGTGGTTATAAAAAGGGGACGTTCACATTAACTCTAATTAATCAATAGATACAGTGCGTATACATGTGTCATAATTTTTTTTCAAAAATACAACAAATAAATTTTAATGGGAAAGGTTCCTCTTATTTAACATTAACGCCATCATTTCCAATTAATTGAATATATATTTATTTGAACAACCTTTTGAGAAAATTTCGGAAGATTTTATAATTCCTCAGCAACAGTTCAAAACCATGGTGTACAGGTTGGCATTTGTCTATATTTACTAAAGCTGGTTCTGTGTCAACTTTGAATTAAGAACTGGTATGGTTGTTTTGATGCATTTTGAAAAGGAGTTTTTCCTCCTTTCATAATATGTATTTATTTTGATAAAGAATAGGCAATCCACATGAACTGCCATATTGATAATAAAACATATTTAGATGAGCATTAAAATATCTATTGATATCCTCCGATATTTAAAGGTTACTGGTCGCTTAGATTGTTTTGTAAGCACTTTTCTAGACCAGTGGATAGAAGGTTTCTAGCAAAATTGTCCTATGATAGGCGGGCAGCTTTGTTGATATAAAGGATATTTCAAAATGATTTCGTTTATAAGAAAAAATTTTGTCCCGTACAGAAAACTATTTTTAACGTTCTATTAGTTGTTAGATACTGGAATTAAGTTTTGATGCCTAGATAAATTTTCAAATTGTTAAGGATGACGATGAATGATTTATAACATGCAGTCGACGTTGAGTGGGTTTGGCTTCAGAAGAAACAGCTTATATTTCCTAAATGGAACGATCTTCAGTGAGAATACACAGAACAAATGCTGGGAAAATAAGAATGTTTATTCAAACTATTACATTACAAATAACATGAATATCTTAAAATACGAAATAGCCATCAAGAAATATAAAATAAACTTTGAAAACATTCATAATATCATATAAAGAGCAAATAAATGTGACAAAATATCTATTAACCTGACTAAAGGTGAAGTAGAGAAAAACTTTCATTTTAGATTAGCATAAATTAAAGAGGAAGCGAGAAATATGTAAAATTGAAGGCTACGCCATATATTCAAGACACAAAAAACTTCAGGACAATATATTGAAATATATTCCAAAGATATATCACAAATTCAAAATAGATGTTTTTTTATAAAGATAGGTAAAATATAGAGCAATAAACAACTTCGAGAAAATTTCAGATAAGAACATTTAGAGAAAGATAAATATTCAATATTTATAGGTATTATGATACAGTAGTGCGCCATCTGTTATGGAAATAAGGGCGGTAAAAATTGCTTAATTTTCAAAAGAATCATAAGGGTCTATAATAGTTTCGAATTTTCATTCATATGTACGTTCGTATATGATACGTTTGAAATATATAACGATTATAGTCTTTCTTTTGTATAATTTTAGAAGTATAATTATTAATTTTATTATATAGACTTTAACTGCGCGTGTAAAATCTAGAAGGCCAACGTTAACATCAGCGGTAAAACATATAAGGTAAAAAACTGTCCTGCAATATCAAGGAATGTATTGATTAATTTCCCCGTCAATTCTTTTCCCTAGGCAACCTTCATTGTTTTAAAATTGCTTCGAAAATAAATTCAAAATGGGGTTTACATTGAGGTTTTATATATAAAATGAAAGTAAAAATTTCTGATACTGTTTAAATACAAAAACTACAAAATAGATAACGTGTTTCTTTATCATGATAAAAACGTGGGCGAAAATTCAAGCCAAAGAGGATTTTCCTCACGGCCTTAAATAAAATGAAAAATTCAATTTATTTTAAACAATTTATTTAGTTCCGTAAGAAAAGCCTCTTTGCTTTCAGAACTCGTCCAAGTTTTATCCTAATAAATAAACGTATCGTTTAACTTTTAGGTTTTGTATACGTTTTAAACACTTAGAATGAAATGTTATATTAATGATAAAACAATACACGCACCATCTATATACACTCATGGACAAAACCTTAAAAAGTTGTACCTTTTAGCATATATAACGGGAAATTTTGGATTTCATTAAAAAAATGGTCTTTGATGTAACGATCTCAAGGAAATATTGGACATATTATATGGTTGTAAACAATATATAGGTGTATGCGTGTATATGTGTGTATATATGTATATATTTTAAATTTAATGATGTAACTGTAAATAAAATTCAAAGAATATCTCTATATGTAAATAATATTTATGAATCTTTCGAAGTTACTTTCTGTGTATCTTTCCATGTTGAATATTTTCTTTGTTATATTTGTATGTACATTTAGCGCAAATGTCCCTAGGGGGACATAGCGTTTTGAATTGAAATAAATAAATAAATAAAATAAATGTGTAACGAGATTCAGACAATAAATCTCAAATATATTTGATACAAAGTGGCTTTTACTGATATTAATACAGATCTAGAGGTCTTAGAAGCGGTAGGTAGATTAAACTGGCGAAACCGCTGGGAAGGTTCACCACTGATGAGCCAAGCCCTTCCAATATTTTTTAAACCCAGTAAAGATATTAGAAGTTTAAAATTTTACACAAATAAATTTACTGGCAATGCGTTTCTTTTAAATATCATCAAATATTATCCCTATAGACCTTACTGCAATGATATGAGTTATTGAATGAGAGGGCTTGGCTCATCAGTAGTGAACCCTCTCTTTGGCGAAATCGCTGAGAGGGTTCACTACTGATGAGCCAAGCCCTCTCATTCAATAACTCATATAATTGCAGTAAGGTCTATAGGGATAATATTTGATGATATTTAAAAGAAACGCATTGCCAGTGAATTTATTTGTTATAAAACTGTTTTAGAGGCGTAATATTCTTTTTAAAATAAAACAATTTCTACTGTCCTTACTGCAATGGAAAAATTAAAGGGAGGGCCTGGCTCATCAGTGGTGAACCCTCCCAGCGGTTTCGCCAGTTTTTCCATTGCAGTAAGGACAGTAGAAATTGTTTTATTTTAAAAAGAATATTACGCCTCTAAAATAGTTTTATAATTTGATAACAGATGGCGCGCTAGTGCATCGTAATAAAATTTATTTGTGTAAAATTTTAACGATAGATGGTAATTAAATTTAATTTACTAATATAGTAGAAGTTTGTTTTGTGCTTAAAGTAAACATTCGTGCTTATATTATTTCATGTCCTATATATAGATTGCCCGTTTCTGCTTTGTATTAGAAATGCCTCCGTCTCCTTAAAAAAAAAAGATAAACGACCAGCGACACCAAAATATGAAATTTCCTTAAGTTCTATTCTGACTAGTCGATAAAAAATGATCACTAATAAACACTGATGTGTTGTAAAAATTCATGATGGCGGTCGACTTCACAGAGAGAGCGAGGTTGTTTTAAAAATATATAATTAGATATATAACATTTTTCATATAACGCATATATATATATATTGAATCAATAATTCCTCTTCCCTAAACTTTAATAACGAACTACTTGATATGTCATAGCTGTCGTGGTCGAATGGAAGGACGCGACCATTGTGCATGTATGCGTCAAAAAGAACTTGTTCGACACTCGTGAGCGCGCGAGCACGCGGCGGAGGCGTGGCCTGCCCCGCGCTGGCTGCCAGATTTATTTTGTACAGATTTATACATGGATGGATTTGTATTTACAATACAACATAATACTTATGGTGAAAATAAATTATACATTTCGGGTTTTATACAAATTATGACATATATATATATATATAGATGGAAATTTTGCCGGGAGGAAATTGATCTTAAGAGACAAGGGTCGCCTCTCCCGTCAAAATAGACGTCTAAAACCAGACGCCATCTATTGACCGTCGCCGCAACTAGCGGCCTCGGGTCGGTGACAAAGCCACAACACCAGCTTTGACAAACTGAAAAGCGTCCACCTAGAGACCATGGTTTCGGGCTAATGGCCCTCGTCAGTCTAGGGCGGACTTTATTCCATGAGATCCACACGGGATCTAATGGAATCTTGACAATCTGCCAAAGAGGTGTTTAGCTGGCAAAGTGGCTGGGCCATATCTATGGCTAAAATATAGATGGAAATTTTGCCGGGAGGAAATTGATCTTAAGAGACAAGGGTCGCCTAGATATGGCCCAGCCACTTTGCCAGCTAAACACCTCTTTGGCAGATTGTCAAGATTCCATTAGATCCCGTGTGGATCTCATGGAATAAAGTCCGCCCTAGACTGACGAGGGCCATTAGCCCGAAACCATGGTCTCTAGGTGGACGCTTTTCAGTTTGCCAAAGCTGGTGTTGTGGCTTTGTCACCGACCCGAGGCCGCTAGTTGCGGCGACGGTCAATAGATGGCGTCTGGCTTTAGACGTCTATTTTGACGGGAGAGGCGACCCTTGTCTCTTAAGATATATATATATATATGAATACCATTCTCCCGCAATATTCTCGTCTTATGTATATATGTGTAATATATATATGTACTAGCGGACGTGTACCCGGCTTCGCCCGGGTTTTATCAGAGTGGAACTTTGCCTAACGAATATCATTGATAATGATAATAATATTCCGGAACACACAGAATATTATGATTATAATGATAATAATATTCGTTACATTATATATTTATATAATACTAGCGGACGTACCCGGCTTCGCCCGGGTTTTACCCGAGTAAAAGTTTGTCTAACGAATCTCTCGATAAAGTGAACATTTTTTTCCCGGTCCCTTGAAAAATACTCGATAAGTTGAATAAAATCAATATTAATTGGTTCCCTCGGTAATTGGAAGTTAAAGGAATAGTATCTTGCCTTTGAATTGTATCATTATTCTTGTCTCAAATAAATTGCCGTGTCATCCTGAATTTTGTCTTTCCTAATTTTCTACATTACAAAATCATCGTATCATCATGATAATATTTAGAGCAGATTGTTGAATTATAACAGATAAATTAGAATATTTATCTTGATTATTTCTAGGCGAAAAGTTATTTCAAAAATTTTATTTGCTAGAAACCTTCCCAGTACTATACTAAATAACTTTCCAAAGTTTCATGGCGATCCAATGAGTGGTTTGGTCAGGCATAAAGGACAAACAAACAGACACACATACATTCATTTTTATATATATAGATATAAAAGATATTTTTAAGCAAACATATTCACTCTCTCTACTAAATAGATTTTTAAAAAGATATATATAAATAAAAATATCTAGAGATATACTACATGATCTTAGCCAAAAGGCCGAGAAACGATATTTTATATATAGAGATGACCTGGCTTCGTGTGTCTTCTGCTCGAGTGAATGTTTCGCTGGTAGTATTTTGTGCCTGCCTACTAAAAATTATAACCTGGCTTCGCCCGTGGTCTGCTTTAGTGAATATTCCGCTGAAGAATATTGTTTTTGTCAATCAAACATGATACAGCAATATTGTCATCATTTCTTACTAAAAAAAATATTGTTTCTCAGTACTTGGTTAATTATAATTTTTCTTGGTTAAAAGGGCGACAAAAAACTCTTCCAGATTTAACTCTTTGTCCTGTTCAAATTTCAGCGAGTTTAGATAAATATTTAGGGCGTGCATAGCCGACAAACATATACTTGTATATATATGTTCCCGGCTTCGCCCGGTTTTTACCCGAGTAAAAGTTTGCCAAACGAACATTTGTTGACACGATTCTAGCAAACACCCAATCCCTACTGAATCTACACTTGTCTATACTCTCGATAATTTGAAAATTTTCCCGGTCCCTTGAAAAATAAGTTGAAAAAAATCAGTATTAATGGGTCCACTCGGTAATTTGAAGTTGAAGGAATAGTATCTTGCCACAAACGAACATTTGTAAATAACTGTATTTAGCGATCCACCTATATACATAGATTTAAAAACGTATATAAATATTGTTATATGCGTTTAAATATATTTTTGAAACACAAACTTTTTTTGAAAACATTCATTAAATTTTAAATAAGATATTTTCTTTAAATATATATTAATATTGAAATGCCAATTTTTTTACAACGTCATTGTAATATTATATTAATAAATCCTCGAATTAAATATTATATTTATTATACTTGGAACACATTTTGGCATTTTTACAATTTATAAATTTAATTTCACCCGATACCGCGAGAGGCGCTGCTTGCGAGTGAAAGTAGAAATTTTGCAAATAAAACTGCAACGAATGTTTATTTCAAATTAAATTTAAACAGAAATATTCCCAATAGTATAGTAAATAACTTCCTAAAGTTTCACGGCGATTGGATAATCTTACCTTTTAAAACCTTTTTACCTTTTTACCTACGTGTAAAATTATTAGCCAATCAAATTCATTTATCGTCGCGACCAATGCGGCGCCAAGGGGTAAAGGCTGGAACAAACGCTTTCTGGTTTTCCTTTAAAAAAAAAAGCACATTAACCTCTTTAGTTTTTTGAATAGCCTATATGTTAAACGTAATCTTCATCTACCTACATGCGAAATTTCCTAATGATTGATTCTGTAGATTTTGCGCAACTCGATAACAAACATCGAATTTTGATTATATTTTTATAGATATAAAGGATATATATATATTATTTATTATGTGCACAAAAAAAAATCATTAACAAATATTCAAAAGGTGGAAAGCTTTGATGTCGCCAGTTATCTGTTTTTTTTTAAAGAAGAAGAGAGAATCAATTTTTTCACACTTTGTTTATCTCGTATATCTTCATTAAAGGTCACTGTGTAGCAAATATCTTTTAGAGTTTTGTCTGTATCCCGATATACATTCTAAAAGGTATATCTTACCTAAGTTTTATTCATGAGTGTATATATGATATTTCATCTCTCATATATAATTAGAAGCAAATATTGCGGAGAACCTTGCACACAAATAATTATGATATCAAATATATCTTGAAATAGAAAGTTGAAATGAACACATCCTAGAGGAAATTGTGTGTGCAGGCTTTGATCAACTATATATCACAATTCCGCTAAAATGGGTTCGATATTACACAACGTGTTGTTTTGATAAATTATAATTAATAATAAAACATTTTTCATATAACATATATATATATATATGAAAAAATAGTACAAATGTAATATTGTACTGGGATAAGGTGCATAAATTAAGAAAAAGGCATCTCCTTATCATGCAACTGAAAGTTGCTAATGGCTTGCGCCATCTATCGGAATAAATATCAACTATTCTCGTTGATTTTTATTTATTCCAGAATTGGCCAAATACCCATTCTTGATTAATCAAGAAAAGCTAACCACGGACGCGTTTCGGGCTGTTGGCCCTCATCAGCGTGGTGTAAGCTGTACCTCAACGACCAAAAATATTGGTCATTAAGGTATCCTGAAAAATCATGAAACGGGTAGTTAAGGCCAGAATTGCGTGAGAACGCTTCACAATGTGAAAAAATAGTACAGATGTAATATTGTACTGGGATAAGGGGCATAAATTAAGAAAAAGGCATCTCCTTATCGTGCAACTGAAAGTTGCTAATGGCTTGCGCCATCTATCGGAATAAATATCAACTATTCTCGTTGATTTTTAATTATTCCAGAATTGGCCAAATACCCATTCTTGATTAATCAAGAAAAGTTAACCACGGACGCGTTTCGGGCTGTTGGCCCTCATCAGCGTGGTGCAAGCTGTACCTCAACGACCAAAATATTGGTCATTTTTCTTAATTTATGGACCTTATCCCAGTACAAGATTATATTTGTACTATTTTTTCACATTTTAATATATATAATGATATAATAAATAAATATCTTATCCCCCGAAATCCTTATATACATCAGACCAATTCAATTAATGTTGATTATGTATGGTCTTTTGTTCTTCGACATTTCTGAAAAACCTTCATATGCAATTCTCATTACTTTTGTCATAGATCAATTTTAACTGAATATTTGGTGCCTTTACTCAATTTCAGAATTCTTACGAATTATTTCAGACGATGGTCTATCATATAAAATATTCCTATATTATATTTAATCAAAGATTAATGTAGTTTTATCTGTTTTTATCTATGAGAGTGTGTTCCCAGTAGCTAAATCTCCAATAGAGAGGAACCTATCACGCGAGGTCCAGCATAAATACAGATTGTAAGTCTCGCGTGGCTGAACACCATAAATTTCCGTGGAACTTTTACCAATATGTTCGGTGCTCTGATGAATCATTAATGGACTTCATCGTTGGCGCTTTCTATGCTCCTCTGTGTACACAACTATGGACAATAAATTCTCTACTTTTATATTATCTTTCAAATATATTTTATAAATTATATTATTATATAGATTTATAATCGATAAAAAGGCATATATTGGATTTAATAAAATATTTATTTTGGCAATATTTCGGCTGGCTGAACGCCAACCTTTATCGAGGCATTACATTTTTTTATACACAAACTCAGCACCGCATAGTTGAAATCAATTAAAATACAAAGTAGGTGGGAGAAATTTGTGCATGAAAATATTAATATAAAAATTTCAAAAAAATATGTTAAATATCTTAAAATATTGAAGGAAAAATAATGAGGTCTATCTTATATAAAAAAAAATTGTAATAAGTACATAAAAATAATTCATTAAGAGATACATTTTTCCTTTATATTTTTCCTTTAATATTTTAAGATATTTAACATATTTTATTGCAATTTTTATATTAATATTTTCATGCACAAATTTCTCCCACCTACTTTGTATTGTAATTGATTTCAACTACGATATTATAACACTATGCGGCGCTGAGTTTGTGTATACAAAAATGTAATGCCTCGATAAAGGTTGGCGTTCAGCCAGCCTAAATATTGGCAAAATAAATCTTTTTTTAAATCCAATATGTGCCTTTTTATTATCTAATGAATTAAATATGGATTGGTCTATTTTCAAAATAGATTTATATATGCTTTTATATTAAAGAAAATAAAGTTTATTTTTGCTTGATGACTTTTTCTCATCTATATTTCGTCTTAGGAGTGGAAAAAGTAGATATTAATTAAATAAATACAAAATACCAAAAATAATTATAAAAATAAAAGAGAGTCCTTCTACCAAATAGAAATGTATAAAAAAAAGAGAGACCATTTTAAATTATTTTAGGGGAATGGTAATTTTTGTCATTTTTTTACTTTCAACAGGTTAATAAACTAATAAAGAAAATGCATTCCTTTTAAATAATTCAAATACCTCATTCTTTTTCTCTTATTAAAGATTATAGTATTTCTTATTTTATTTAGAGATTGAACGGATTATTAAAATGTTTTTGGTGGTGTTAGATAAAAATGTTTAAAAATATCATTGAAGAAAGTGAAAATAGATTTTATTTGAAATAAATATTGAATAATCAGCATGTCTCTGACAACCTGGTAATATTCAATGTAGTGATCTAAATAAGGCTTTTTCATTATATCATTTATTAAGGTGAAAACATCAGCGTTTCCAGGTATACCTTATTCTTGGAAGCCTGATGATTTCACTTTGATATTTGCTCAAGAGATTATTGAATTTCGTCTTATATATATCGATGTCTTTACAAATGTTTATGTTTATATGTATGTGTGTTTTTTAGATTTTATTTTATATCATAGCTTATAAAACGATATATATCAATCGGAATAATCGTAAAAAGTGTCTTTATTCCAGCCATTTTTTATTGAATAAAGAATTTTTTTGCAAATATTTCGATTGATATATCGTTATAAATCCTTTACAATTATTTCACAATCTATCATAGCTCATGTACAAGATTAGAATTGCTTTCTTTGTATGCCAATATTAGACGCACCTAAATTATAGGTATTATGTAAATTGATTCTCTTTTTGTTGTTTTTGTGTAAGATATGAAATATATGTGAAATAGATAGGTAAAATAGGTTAGGATAAAAGAAAAATTTCGATTAATAAAGATCAGTGTGGAAATGAGGTTGTTTCTGGCTTCTTACTGAACCTCCTTTAAAACTTTAAAATGTCTCCACGTGGGTCCCTCGATATCCAAATTTAGAAAGCAACTAGGCTGCCAGCTTCAGCGCGACACAACAGCTTATAATTTCAAATTAGTTCAAATCAAATGTATTTGACATCTCAAAATATTTTCAATGAATATTTATATATTGATATTATTATTCTCAAAGGTATTACATTAATAATTCTACGATTAATCATTACATTAATGATTCTACAATAAAAGCACTCAAAAATATAAATATTTAAAGATAATTAGAGTAAATATTGTTGCCCATTAAAAATATTGAGAATCTTCAAGATGTACTGATAAATATTTTAGGGAAAAAAAAAGAGAATTTAATGTAATTGAAAATAAATAATGCAATTTAAAAAATAAAATACATATTTAGTTTTGAATATTATTCCTTTCAAAATCATTTTATTGCCTTAACGACTATAATATTCTTCTTGGTAATATTTAGACGAAAAGACGAAATAAAGAAGAAGAGTTTATTTTAATAAAAATATATCAAAGCAAGCTTTCGGGCAAAATCACGCCTGTAGAAGGGTTTTTTGCCCGAAAGCTTGCTTTGATAAATTTCTATTAAAATAAACTATTCTTCTTTTATTTCGTCTTTTCGTTTAAACATTTTATTGCCTGTTATACTTTACATTTATCAATACCTTTCATACATATATATTAAAAATAAAAGATGCATATATTGACCTCTCACATAAGTATTTAAATGACGCTCTCTGATATCTAAAATGGTCATGTGAACGGTAAGGACATGTCCCTAATTCATTTTAATATTAAAATATGACATTTTTTCAATTTATTTTCTTTTTTTTTCACATTTATGATATTTTATAGCTAAACATATTTTAATAACACATCCATATATGAGAAATAAATATATAAATTAATGGATTTTATTATATATATATAAACATTTTTTATTTATATGAAAAATGACATTATTATATATAAAATGAAAGGATTTAAAAGCACGAATGTTTCTTTTATATATAATACAAACTTCTACTGCCCTTACTGCGATTAAAAAATATATAGGGAGGGCTTGGCTCATCAGTGGTGAACCCTCCCAGCGGTTTCACCAATTTAATCCACCAGACCGCTTCTCAGAGCTCTAATACTGTATTGGACAATTCTGCTTATATACGCAGCACTGAAGGATGGAATCTCAGAAATGTTTTTCAAGAAAACTATGGACATAAGATTATAGGACAGTAGAATTACATTCAAATATATTTGAAATACATTCAAATATATTACATTCATCACTGATGAGCCAAGCCCTCCCAATATATTTTTTCATCGCAGTATGGTAAATAGAAGTTTGTATTATGTATAAAAGAAACATTCGTGCATTTAAATCCTTTCATTTTATATGTATAGATGGCGCGTTATTGATTTGTGTTAATTATTATACACTTGTATATACTTGAAGAAGTATTGACTTCATATTTGAGAACAAGACATTCGTTTCAATAAAGTTAAACATGTTGAGTATGGATTATCTTGGTAATTTAGATCCTAGTAGATGCGAACTTTCATCATTTTATAGCTCAACATATTTTAATAACATATCCATATATAAGAAATAAATATATATAAATAGGCACCTCACCCGTTTAAAATTCAAAACAATGTGTTTTGGTCACATCATATCTATGTGAATATTTACTAATTCAGATGAAAAAAGATACAACAACACCAAACTCTATGAATTCAAACAAAAAAGGACAATCTGTAAATAATAGCATCGAGCTTTGACCTCATAATCGCCTTTAAATTAAAATTTAGAATATAAAATTTAGGATATATTTTCAAATATATGGACTACAATATTATCTTAATATGGGGATCGAGGAAGGATGGTTTAACAGTGGTTTTCGACAGCTACGACCCAGGTTCGATTCCCGCATTGGGCACTTTTTTTCTGACAAAAAATGCTCTAATGACCCCCGATTCTTGCTAAAATTTAACCCCATCAGTGAGTGCAAGTAACCGAACGGTATTTAGGCAGATTTGTAAGAGCAAATTCAAACTGCTTTTCACATGTGTAGACATGTGTTGCACTTACAGTAAATGATTTTCATGGCCTGTACCACGTGTAATAGGAATAATCAGAAAAAAAAACTTAAATATGGTAGCATATACCAATATACTCTCTCTTTCTTATCATAATTGGCTTAAATTAATTACGACTGAATTTCCTAAATAATTACTTCTTTTTCGAAAATAGAATTTTTAAAAATATTTCTCAATTACCTAAACTTTTATTGAATAATTAAGGACGTTTTTAGTTATATATTGTGATAGTAAAAGTGTTGTACCCAGGAGAAAAACAAGAGACACCACAAGTAATTGATGATGACAAGGTAGAGGTAAAACATTTTTGCTACGATGGTCAAGTAGATATATCGATGTCCCTGGAGTACTGGAGACGTCAATCATTTACAATAGGCAATCAATAAACCTGGAGGCAACTTCGGAAATCTTGAAAACTTGTTTTATACTCAGTTCTCCCTTATAATAGCTTGTAGTGATTGATCTTTATTATACATGACTTATATATATATTTAATTGAAAAGGCATATATTGGATCAAAATATAATTCATTTTACCAATATTACAGTTATTTGAACGCCAACCTTCATCAAGGTATTAAAACATATATAACATCAATATGTTTCAATATTTATGTTATATAATGCATTAAAATGTTATAATATCTTGATAAAGGTTGGCGTTCAGCCAACTGGAATATTGGTAAAATAAATAATATTTTGATCCAATATATGCCTTTTTATTTAAAGATTTATTTATGGATTGCTCTATTTTTCAAAACAATATATATATATATATATACACCTATTCCCCGACTTACACGGGACTTGTTTTACACGTTTTCGCTTTTACACGGTTTTCCAAATAAGTTTTTTTTTTGTTTTCATCGCAATTTTTATCGCGGGAAATTTTGGAGGGAAATGATGGCAATTTACCAAATAGGTTTAATTAAAATAAAAAAATTAAAACATTTTAATTTGAATAAAAATTATAATATATATATTTTTTTTTAAATAAAAGTTTTTAATATTCCCCCCAAAATTTCCCGCATTTTTTCTCTCTGAACTTTACTTTAATCACAGCCAAATTAACATAAATTTTAAAAATATATAGGCTTATAATGAAGAAAGAAGTTAAGAGTTATTTCTTCAGAAACTAAAATCGAAATTTTGGATCGCTTACGAAAGGGAGATAGAGTAATAGATGTTGCAAAATCATATAGCATGAACGAAGCTACAATAAGAACTATTAGAACAAATGAAAACACAATTAGAAAAAGTGTTGCAGCTGGCAATACAACGAGTATGGGCACAACATCATACACCAGAAATATCGCAATGGAAAAAATGGAGCAAGCGTTAATGCTTTGGATAGAATATCAAACACAAAAAAGAGTACCCATTGATTCGGGCGCTATAACAAAAAGAGCATTACGAATTTACGAAAAAATTGTAGAGCAATTGCCTTCATCTTCTTCAACTGAAAAGAAGTCAAATATTTTGGCAAGTCATGGCAGGTTTTGAAAGATTTGAAGTAAGACATTCTTTACACAGAGCTTAAAATTAAAAGGTGAACTGGCTTCTGGCGACGTAGGTGCAGCCCAAGAATATCCAGCAAATTTTGCAAAAATTATTAACGACAATTCATACACCCCTGATCAGGTTTTCAATGCTGATGAGTCAGGGTAATTCTGAAAAAAAAATGCCTGAAAGGACTTATGTCTCTAAATTTTATAAATCGGCTAGTGGTCATAAAGCAAGAAAAGATCGAATGACAATTCTTTTCTGTAGCAATGCTTCAGGAGATTATATTATGAAAACATTAGTGATTAACAAATCAAAAATGCCCCGTGCCTTTAAAGGAGTAAACATCAATAATCTTCCCGTTTATTGGAGGGCTAATAAGAAAGCGTGGGTTACTGCTGCAATGTTTACTGAATGGTTTCATGATTGTTTTATCCCAGATGCCAAAAAATATTTAAGTTCAAAGGGATTGCCTTTTAAAGTGCTTTTGTTAATTGACAATACGCCGGGTCACCCACAAGATCTAGAATATGAGAACGTCAATGTAAAATGTATTATCAAAAAATACAACTTCATTATTACAACCATTGGACCAAGGCATAATTTCTACTTTTAAAGTTTTGTACATAAAACGAGCCTTTACATAAATTTTGGAACAAATGGAGAACAATGAATTTTTAACAGTTATTAGTGCTTGGAAAAATTCTACAATGTTGGTCTGTGTGAAGCATATCGCTTTATCATTCACTGCGATTAAGCAAACAACGCTCAATAGCTGTTGGAAAAAATTGTGGCCAAATGTAGTCAAAAATGAACATTCCATTTCAACGTTAAATGAATATTCGCTGATAGTACAGATGGCGCATTCATTGGGCGGAGAAGGTTTTGATGATTTTACTGACGGTGATATCGCAGAGTTGATGGCTGATAAAGAACTAAGTGAGGATGATTTAGTTAACTTAGTTTGCGAAAGTGAGTCTGACAAATCTGATGGAGAGGAATTAGTACCAGTAACAGTCACTGCTAAAGTCATCCGCGAAGGACTCGCATTGGGAAGAAAGCTGGGTAATCATTTTACGCAAAATGACACAAACCTTGGAAGGGCTTTACGATTCCAACGTGACATAAATCGCTGCTTGGCTCAATATGAAGAGGTTTACAAAGATCTTACAAATAATTCGAAGCAATTGTTAATAACCTATTTTATTACCATATCTCTCATAGTGTAAATATTTCTGCTTCAAACCTCGAATCGGCACAAATAACTTCGAGTGATGAAAGTGATTTCGAACCTCCGATTCCGAAAAAAAGAATGAGAGTAATTTCTGACAGTGATGAAGGATAATAAAACACCTTTGATTTTATTTTTGTTCTTCTGTTTATGTATGTTTTGTATTTAAATAAAATAACAGTGTTTCCGTAATATATTACATATTTTAACCTGTCAATGCATTTTATTTTTATTTCTGTGTACAATAAAAATATTGAAAAAATTCACAACTGTTAAATAGCAAAATTATGCATTTTCTGCAAGCTTTTCGATTTACACGTTTTTCTCAGGAACGTATCTACCGTGTAAATCGGGGGATAGGTGTATTTATATATATATGTATAAGCATATTTCAATTATTATAATTAATATAAAAATAAAATGATATTTCATATTCAAATACTCTTTTAAATCGACCACCAGATGTCGGGACTTTCTCTATATAAAACCCATTGTTGTTGTTTCCCGATGGCTGGCTCAAATCTTTTGTACATTATGTAAATAAGTTTTTCATTTTTTTATTGTTACGCCTTAAGCCATGCAGTACTTTTATCAAATTATGTTTTTATATATCCCATAAGCTCAGTTAAAGCTATTTCTAATCTTCCTTATTTTTATCATACTTTCAATATATTTTGTTACGAATGCCTCACCAATACCATTGACCTAATATTAATGTATTCCAAAATATATCAAATCACAAGATCATAATCTCAATCTTAAAAATAATTCCAAAATCAACAGAAATCTCACTTTTTATTTATAATATATATATATACTTAAATAAAGAAAAATATATTGGATCAAAATATCATTCATTTAACCAATTATTTCAGATGGCTAAACGCCAACCTTATCAAGGTATTATAACATATTAATGTTATATAATGCATTAATATGTTATAACACCTTGATAAAGGTTGGCGTCAGACAACTGCAATATTGGTAAAATAAATTATATTTTGATCCAATATATGCCTTTTTATTTAAAGATATATTTGGATTGCTCTATTTTTCAAAACGATATATATATATATATATATATATATATATATGTTTTAAAATAGTACGAATGTGATATTGTACTGGGATAAGGTGCATAAATTGAGAAAGGAAAAATAGGCTACTCATTATCGTGCAACTGAAAGTTGCTGATGGCTTGCGCCATCTATCGGAATAAATATCAAATACTCGTCGATTGTTTATTATTACAGAATATAATTTCTGGTTACACAAATATTTCTGCTCAAATATACGTTATAAAAGAATATTCTGTGTTTATTCAGTGAAGACTCAGCTATTATAGAATATTTTTTAGATGGAATTTCTGTAGTTTCGCAAATAGAAGATTATTTTTGGAAATACATAATAATTTATATATGTGGGTATATTCACAAATTGAAATTTTGAGAATATTTTGAAATAAATGTTAGCGAAAAAGGCTTTACGTTACTATCTATAATTAATTTCCAAAATATCAATTAACACCTAAATAGTGTATAGAAAAATATTCCAACGTCATTTATAGCAATAGTGAGGTAAAGAAATCAAATCTCTTATAAAAAAGTAAATTCTCAGTTCAACTTCGCCATAAAGAAATACATTTTTCCTTCACAGAATCTCATATTACAAAATAAACAAGTTTTTTGAAACCCTTTCTATGTGGTTTTATTATTGTATTTTTATATTATTACATTTTCAATTCATATTAATATTATATCAACACATTTTCACTTCTGATATGATTTAATCTATGTTCATATGTTCTATACCTTTATAGGAGTATGTTATTAAAGGGGGTGCTGATATTAACACTAAAATTCTAATGACCAAGATGCCTATATTTCTCCAAGTTTCTATTTAACCCACTACAAAAATTATGTTACAGAAAAGTGAAAACTTTATTTAACGTCGTTTGCTTTATCACTGAAATATGGGTGTTAATAAAATTTGATGTCATTAAAGGTTATTAATTATATTGTTGATATTTGTCTTCAAAAACAGAAATCATATATATCCGACCATATATTGCCTCGTGTGATGTTTTTAACACTCACACACAATATAGGTTTTTAAATCTTTCCTGCCACTGGATGAGATATTCTCATGATATTGACTTTTACTCATCAATTTAAAAAAAAAAAAAACTATTATTAAATAGATTCTTAAAACTAGAAAATATGAATTTTAAAACGCATGTGTAAAGCTCAACGTGATAAGTCGTTTTCATGATCCTTTACATAATAAACTAAAGCAAAGACTTCCATATTGAAAAAACACATACACATCATCATTTCACAAGTAAAAATTAAGAATATATTAATTTTCATAAAGCAAAACGTATATATATTCAAAGAGAGAGAGAGAGAGAGAGAGAGGTAGAAAGAACTATATACTTTTTCTATTTAATTGAGATATCCCTTATTATCCAAGGTGAATTTAAGCAAAGGAACAATATAAATTAATGAACCTAAATTGGAAGAGAAGCATAATTGCGAATATTTATGGCTATATACGGAGTAAAGTTTAATACAAGTATTATAATATTATTGTTTGGTTAAAAATGTATATTTTATTCTTATTTGTTATTAATTGTTAATTATTGTATAAATTGTTGTTAAATATTATTCATTGATGTTATTCTATTCTTGTTTGTTAATTTATATAATTCATTGTTTTACATAATTAATTCTTTATTGTTTTTTTTTAATCTGTATATATTTTGATTGATTCGGCAACAGTGTGTTGTCTATATATTTTGTGTTTTGTTTAGTTTACTCGTTAGTCTAGTTAAATCGAACCATCAAGTCATGTTAGGCGAATCAATTTAATTCATGTAGCTTTATATTCTAGAATCATTAAATCAGAAGTTCCTTGTTCAATTTACATAGAGTTCCCTTATTCAAGTATACAGAACTCATTCAAGCGGATCATCGCTATACCGTAGCTCATAGCATTTGACCTAAGTAGACCACGCGATTACAATTATATTAATGTGAAAGGTGAGAGTTTTAAGTGAAAATACTCATATTCAATACCCATACTGACAAAAAGGGCTTCAAACATACCAAAGGTTCAAACAGACCTAACCTAAAGTTACCATACATACATATATGTGAAAAAATGAAAAAAAAAACCTAAAGTAAAAAGGTGGTGATATTATAAATAAAAAAGACATATCCTGACTATACGAGCATTTTTATAAAGCTGAGCTTCATCTAATAGAATAATAATCGATTAAGGATTAATTTAGGTTTATTCCATAATATTTGAAAGAACCCATCTTTTGATAAATCAAGAAAAAGTCTGTTGTCCCTCGTCAATATAGAGCAGACTTTACCTCAAAATCCATTAAATTGGTTCAGGAGGTTTCCGAGAAATTAAGAAATTGATATTCGAATCAAAATTTTCGAAAGTACGCTGAACATGTGAAAATATATTTTCCAAAAATATTTGAATACACCTTGTAAACTCGTTATTAACATATAGATGCCCATAAAAAAATAAATTTTGTCAATAAATAAATAAACAGATTGCAAAATAAGCGCGACAACTATTGATTGAATTTGAAGCAATAAGCCTGGTTAAAAAAAAAACTAATTATTTTTTCTCTTTCCAAAAATATTGGATCATGAAACCTCCTCAGCGACTTCGCAGGTTTAATCTACCATACCGCTCTTATATTGTTTAAACAGGTTAAATCATCAAAATAAAACATCACTGAAGAATCAAATGTCTAAAGAAAATTTATATCTCAGAAATAATACAAGGTAATCGTTCATTATATGTAAAAATGGAAGTTTCGCGCTAATTGTTTCAAATAACTTTAAATAATCTATCGATAGTAATAATAAATAAAGCAAATGTTCAATCGTCAACAATACAATCGTCAACAATCAGTAAAACAATCAGCAATATTTTAACATTAACAAGATCGGAATAAGTAAAAGGACGTATCATATTTATAATTATACTATATTCTCTCTATAATTAAAAATAAATGATAAAATCCCAGCCTTCCAGTCATGAACATCCATTGAATTGTATCAAATCCTCCAAAAAAGACCTCTGGGGAAACCCCAGGACTATAATAGAAAAGCTGAGACAATGGAATCTAATGGAGATCGTTTAAACGACTTGAGGAATAAACAACAACAACATAAATAATAAAATTAATTTATAAAGCTTTTTCTATAATAAGATTATCAATGCTTGCTTACAAGCAAAAAATGCTCTTCGACAAGCTCAAATATCAAAATCATTGATTAATTTTTAATATGTTATACTATTTAGAAATAGTGGATGTTTTCTATTTATGCCTCTCGAAAAGCGATTTTCGTTTAAGAGCTAGAAATTGAAAATTAAAAAAAAAGAATCTCTTTGTGAAAAATATTTATAATACTAATTACCTTTTAATAGAAAGCAATAAAGCGCCATCTATATATAACCAATGAAGGCATTAATACGCGAATGTTTCTTTTCACAAATAAATCAAACTTCTACTGTCCTTACTGCGATGAAAAATATTGGTAGGGATTGAATC